>JAHQCQ010026702.1:59580-94573 GCA_023539305.1 Ilex asprella
ACTTGGTCTAATTGTTGAATAAATTGTTCAGCTTGTGCCCAATACCCATATCCAGCAGCAGGATTAAGATGCCCCACTTCACCTAAACTCACCAATTGACTGCCCCATGTTTTTGTCATAGTCCTAACGGCCTCGTAACTGGCTAAATGGTCATTTGTACTTGCAACCACAATGCTTGGAAAAGGCAAAAACTTGTTAGGTAAAGGATCCCATCCTTGCTGTTTTAGCATTGCAGAACTTGGATAGTTTTCAGGCCATTTGGCCGATAAATCGGGTGGTGTCACCAACAAAGCCCCTTGAATATTGTGTTGATAGATCGCTGCCCAGTGAACGGTCATTAATACCCCTGCACTATGTGCAACTAAAATCACAGGACCATCAATTTCTGCAAGTTGTGCTTGGATCGCTTTAACTCTTTTTATGCAGTTGAGTTTGTCTGTTTCTAATGCAGGGACAGATCGTACCTTGACCAGCCTTTGCTCCAATAAGGTTTGCCAATGTTCAGCAACATGGTCACGTAAACCAGGAACAATTAAAACGGTTGCCTTTGTCTGTATTTTTTCCATTGATCTACCTTTAATTTTAAGTGAATGAATGAAGATGAATTCTATAAATTGCTTATTCACAATACGGTTTAGTTGATTTTGGTGATGTACATTTGATGACAACCTCTTTTCATTTGATGACAAATGACCGCTCCAATACAGCATTCGAGCATGTATCAAAAAACACATAAGAAATTGATTTTATTGTTTTATTTTAAATCTAACTAATTTTTCCATTAAAATTTTGAATATTATTGATGAAATGGGTGAGATTGCTTTAACCAATGCCAACTTTAATAATGGGGCCGTGTTTCAGAAAGGATCCGCTGAAACCATAAAAAAAGTGAACTACAAGGGAATTAAAATGAATCAAATTTGTAGAATAGCTGTGCCATTGGCATGTCTATTAACAACTCATTTATGTTATGCGGATTCTACAACCTCTAAACGCTGGGCTGTCAGTGCCGGCTGGATGCATGTCATGCCTCAAGGCAAAGCCAATTCAACACATGTAACAACCAGTGTTGTAGAAGGTGGCAGCTATGGCGTTGGATCATCATTATGGGGAAGTGATATTGCCAACTACGAAACCAATGCATCTGAAATTAAGGGAATGGGTGGGCTTTTATTAAATACTTTTATCAAAAATGGTAAAGCAGATCCCAATTATAAAGTTCCAGCAAGTCTAACCACTGGAGCCAGATCGGATATCACTGGTATTTCTGATTATACCGCTCAAGGTGGGATGGAAGTCGCGGATACCGATACATTGGGTTTAACTTTAAGCTACTTTGTAAATGATCATGTATCTCTTGAATTAGTCGGTGGTATCCCACCAAAAATTGATATTGATGGCGTTGGAGAAATTAGAGCTTCGGCACTCTCCACTGCCAACACCCCTGGAAAAGGTACACCACCCACCTATTTAAATGGTTTAAAACTGCTAAAAGATACCTTAATTACCGATCTTGGTGCACATGGCAAAGTTGCAGAAGTGACTGCATGGACGCCTGCAGCAACAGTTAAATATCATTTTGGCGCTTCAGGACAAAATAAGTTCCGACCTTTTGTTGGCGCGGGTGTTGTATATGGTCACTTTAATAAGCTAAAGCTTAATGGCGGTGTAGAACAAGACCTTATTCAAGCAGGTTATATGATTGATAATATCCTCAATGATCGAGCGGGTGAAGCATTGCACGGTGGTCAAGGCAGTTCAACAGCGACACCAAAAGTAAAAGTTAAAACCAGTGATGCCTTTGCACCAGTACTCACAGCAGGTTTTACCTTTGATTTAACCGATCGTTGGTTTACCACTGGATCTTTAAGTTATATGCCAAACTTTAATAATGTAGCAACTGTGACTGTCACAGATACATCGACAGGTACCCAATTGATCAAGTCCACGACAAAAATTGATTTGGATCCTTTGGTCACATATCTTGGGGTAGGCTATCGTTTTTAATTAAATGGATTGATCGTAGCCCTATATCTACCAACCATTTAATTTTAAAAATATTGTGTACTGAATATCTACAATCCGATATGAGTCGCAATGCCCCATCTAAAAGAATTAATGTGTAAGCAATATCCCTAAGTTGTGTCGCACATTAATACGTTTTAAAAGGCTGTTCTTTACTCCATAAAGTGCAGTCCTTTTAAAACACTCCTCTTTGTTAAACAAATTTGATACTCTATTTTTATGGTCTCAATGTGTAATGAATTGAGATACTTTTTAAGAAGTTTTGATAAAATTTAAGAAGTTTTGATAAAATTATTGAGATTAGACATACGCAAAAACTTTTATAAATGCGTATTGGCAAAGTCTTCAAACAATGATGTATTGACCAGGATGGTTAATAAAAAGACAAGGAGAGTGTAAATTGGTTCCTCTTGCACATACAGCGGTACTCAAGAATTATCTGGATGTGAGCCGACAATTAGACCTCAATCCATACCATTTATTATCTGATGCTGGAATTTATTCTGCTCAATTAAATGATTCAAAACAACGCATTTCTGTCGATAAAGTCATGGCATTATTAGAGCAATCTGCTCAAATCAGTGGTTGTGAAGTGTTTGGTCTACATATGGCCGAACAACGTCAAATTGCTGATTTTGGTGAGCTAAGCTTATTATTAAGCTATCAACAGACGTTACGTGATGCCTTAAAAACAATTGTAAGATACCGAAATATCATCAATAACGCGCTTGAAATATATATAGAAGAAGTTGGAAAAACGGTGATTATTCGGGTGGAAGTGATTTCAGCTTCGGCAAAGTATAGTCGTCAAGCGATTGAATTGGCTTTGGGGATTACCCATCGTTTTTGTGCTGCATTATTAGCTCAAAAATGGCATCCATTAAGTATTCATTTTACCCACGATGCACCAAAAGACTTAACAGTGCATCAACGTGTCTTTGGAAGTTCACTTGAATTCGGTAGCGAGTTTAATGGTATTGTCTGCTCATCATCAGAACTTGATAAAATCAATCCTCAAGCAAATACAGCAATGGCAAACCATGCACAGCGCTATCTCGATATTGATATCTTACAAAAAGACAATGAGTCATCACTTATTTTTGATATCCGTAAAAGTATCTATCTGCTTTTACCGATGGGACGTGCCACAATTGATCAAGTCGCGCAGACCCATGAAGTCAATGTCAGAACGCTGCAACGGCGTCTAGAAGCTGCACATACAAATTTTAGTGAATTAATGAATGATGTCCGCAGAAATTTGGTATTTCGCTATTTAAAAAATATCAATTATTCACTGGCACAAGTTTCAGATATTCTCGGTTACTCTATGCCGAGCTCTTTTACGCGATGGTTTATTGGTCAATTTGGTATAACACCCAATGCTTGGCGTACCCACAATAAGGCTGAGATCATTGATGAACATACGATATAAATTCAATCAATGTACGACTAACTTGGTATTAACATCAAAACAATAATAAGAAAAGCCACTTAAAACAAAAGTTTTGCGGAAATTAACTTTAAGGTTGTACTCTGCAAAACTTTTGTTAAATCAAAGCCCGACTAAAATAACCAATGCATCAGGCTGAGTACCAACAATACCAGAAAAACGCTTTCTCCAATCATTAACAGTATCGGTTTAATACCCACCGTTGCTAATTCTTTTAATTGTGTTTTCATCCCTAGCGCACTAATCGAAATAATCAGACACCAACGAGATAATTCATTCATTCCAGTTTGAACAACTGTAGGGACCCATCCAGTACTATTTATACAGGCAAGAATTAAAAATCCTACTGCAAACCAAGGCAATAATGGCGGTCTTTTGCCCGTAGAGGGTACGCCTTGCATACGGGTAATCATGGCCGCGCAGATGATGACAGGTAAAAGCATGGCAACTCGCATCAATTTCACCACTGTTGCAGTATCGCCTGTTTCTGTAGACATGCTATAACCTGCCCCCACTACTTGGGCGACATCATGGATGGTTGCACCTAAAAAAATCCCTGCATGTTGCGGTGTTAATTCCAACCATCGCGCAATCATGGGATAAACAATCATTGCTAAAGTTGAAAGTGCAGATACTCCAATGACGGTGAACAAGGTTGCTTTTTCTTTTTGTGGATGACTGGGTAAAGCTGCAGACAAGGCCAAGGCTGCGGAAGCCCCACAGATTGCTGTCGCGCCACCAGTCAGCATACCGAAAAATTTATTAAACCCGAGCACTTTTGCTGCGATGACTGAAGCAAGAATGGTAATGACGACCAATGAAATAACCAAAACAATGGGCTGCCAACCTAGCGCAGTCATTTGCTCAAGGGTAATTCGCATTCCGAGTAAGGCGATCCCAAAACGCAGTACTTCTCGCGCAGTAAATTCGATACCCGCTTTACACTTTCCTTCTGTTGCAAGAAAGTTCACACCCATCCCGAGCAACAAAGCGAATAACATCACTGGCGCACCATAATGCTCAGATAAAAAACAGGCCGCAGCGGCAACCACAGTACTGACAATAAATCCGGGCATAAGCGCACTTAGCCGTGGCTGCCAAGCCATAGAATCTAATTTACTCATCTAGCGCTACTCCACAATCCAAACCAATAAAAACATTTTCTCCAATCACTTCTACTGGGTATGATTGAACTTGTAGCTGTGTTGAATTAAGTAAATAACCATTTGACAAGTCAAAACGTAAACCATGTGCACAACATTGAATTACCTTGCCTTCTAATTTCCCATTGAGTAATGAGGCACCCTGATGCGGGCAACTGTCATTAATCGCATAAAATTGTTCAGCAATATTAAATAAAATTAGAGATCGGTCACCGATCATCAAAAAGGATCGATTGCCTAAAGTTGGGATTTTTTCTTGAGGAACTTGAAAATGCAAGCTCATACCATTTGTCCTTGTACTTGAAGCGTATCCAGCATTGCTTGATAAAGTGCACTTGCAGGTTGTGCCCCAGCCATTGCAAAACTTCCATCAAAAACAAAATACGGTACTCCTTTACCCCCTGTATCTGCTGAGATAAAAGGAACGAATGGTTTTGCTAAAATACCTTCAACCACCTCATCCGCAAAACCGCAATACATGGCTATTTTCTGCAATGTTGCGAACTCGCCTATATTTTCCGAATGATGAAAATAGGCTGTGAATAGCGCATCTAAAAATCGCTCACTTTGATCTGAATGATATACTTTTGAAATATTTGCAAAAATATGATGTGCCATAGCTGTGTTTGGCATACGCCGAATTCGATCAAAATCAATATCGACATTGACTGCTTTGGCGGCTTGACGAACTTGAGTTTGGCGCATTCGAACAGCTGTTGAACTGCCTAATCTTTGTAAATAAAAGGCATCAAAAGGAACACCCACCAGCGGAATATGGGGTAAAAGCTGTACACCACGCCACTGGATATTGACCTCAACATCTGGATCACTTTGTTTTAATTTTTGAATCGCAGTCTGTAAATGCCGTTTTCCAATCAAACACCAAGGACAGATAAAATCAAAAAAAACTTCAATATTCATTTTACGCGTCATTACTGATTACCCATATTGCATGACTGTGCTTGTACTGTTTGACCTTGTCGTGCTGCTTGTGCATTAAATTTTTTAATATCATGGGCATAATGGCGTTTTGCATAGAAGAATACGGCAGCAGCCACAATGCTCATCAGAGGCATCAATTGAAAAGCATGGTGTAAACCAATCACGTCAGATAGCTTTCCAATCACTAAAGGTCCTAAAGCCAAGCCGAGAAAATTATTTGCCAAAGTTAATGTTGCAAATGCTGTGCTATGTACAGAATGATGTGTCAGGTTGGCAACCATTGCGCTGGATGGTCCATTGGTACCCAATGCAATAAACATCCCAATACAAATCATGATCAATTGAGCATTTCCAACAGACATGGCAAAAGCGATGGATAGCAACACACAACCGATCAAACAAAATGCAATCGCCAAACTGACTTTTCGGTCTGGTCGATCTCGTCCTAAACGATCACATAACATCCCACATAAAATCGTGCCAACTGCACTACTGAGTACCACCATTGCCGCGACCAACCCCGCTTTATCTGTCCCCAATCCGTAGTATCGATTGAGATAACTGGGAAGCCAAACGATGACCGTGCCACCCACAAACAATTGCAAGCCACTGCCAATATAAGTGGCGATCACAGACCGACTTGAATAAATCGATCGCAAAGGACTTCTCGACTTATCCTGTTTCTGTTGGGTCTTAATTTTGCCTTGAACAGTTCCTATTTTGTTTTCTTTAACCACAATAGGATATAAAAATGCCAGAATCAGCCCAAAGACGGCCATTCCACCAAATGCCCAACGCCAGCCAAAATGTTCAGCCATAACACCGCCTAAAGCCATGCCTAAGAATGAGCCAAACACACCACCAGCCATAAAAGCACTTGCTAAAGTTGCACGCATATCACGAGGAAAAACCGATACAACAACAGCAATCCCGACACTGCCATAGGCAGCTTCGCCAACACCCACCATAAATCGGGCAATAAACATATGTTGATAACTTTCAGCAATTGCACAGCCTAAGGTTGCCATACTCCATAACACGGCCATCAAAGTTAAGCTTTTTACTTTGCCAAAACGATCTGCCAAGATCGACAAAGGTAAGGTTAATAAACCCACCATCAAGGCCACAATTCCACTTAATAATCCAAGTTGGCTGTCTGTCAAAGCCCATTCACTTTTGATCAGTGGGAATACTGCATTTAAGACTTGCCGTGACATATAGTCAGAAATCAACAAACCAAATGTCAGTGCAAAAACCAACCATGCATATTTACGTGGAATGCCAACCGAAGTATCTACACCGTCCGCAGGACTTGAATATTGATGCGCATCCATACGTTCTCCTTGTGTTTTTATAATTTCTCATTCATTTTTGATGACTACGCGACTTCACAGTAACGTAATCATCTTTTTCTCACTGTTTGAATCAAAAATCCTTTTGGCTCAAATCATTATTTACGCTGTGGAACACCCTTTTGACCGGCTTTACGATTGGGCGCCATACCATTTTCCAACAAAGTTTCTTCAATCGTGTCGTATTGCACGCCAATACGATAAATTTCACGTGCTTCTTTACCTGATGCAACTTCACGACCTAATTCATGGGCAATACGCACGGTCTGTTGAATTTGCTGTACTGAAGAAAAACGCTGACCTTGATGATCGATAATGGTGTCTTCATTTCCGACACGTGCATGTAAGCCCATCGCCATTGACATGGTGTTAAACGGCAAAACATTTTTAAGTAAAGACTCTGAAGTTAAAGTACAACCATCAGGTACACGATGAATAAAGTTAAAGAAGTTAAAAGGATTTGGTCCATCAAAACCACCACCAATTCCAATCCAGGTTAGATTCAACGGACCTTTATACAGCCCTTTACGCACCATACGTTCCAGCGTTTCTAAACCATGCATCCCAGTTAACTGGAAATGCGGTTGAATGCCATTTTGAGTTAAACGCTTTAAATGCTCTGCAACCCAAGCTGGACCTGCGGGTACTGTCATTTCTGCATAAGCTGCCTGAATTGCTGGATGTGCCAAAGAAGTGCCTTCTAAATATTCAGGATAGAGCAACTCCATAATATTCATTTGAGTGGTATTGATCGCCACGGTTACTTGGTCTGGTTTTGGCATTAATTCGGCCAACATATGACGCGTATCATCGCTTAACCAAATTGCAGCTTCACCTTCACTTTCTGGGGCAAAAGAAATTGATCCACCCACTTGAATAATCATATCAGGCACCGCTTCACGCACACCGGCAATGAGTTCATTAAACTTAGACAGACGTTTCGAACCTTTCCCATCTAGTTCTCGAACATGCAAATGGAGGACTGAAGCACCTGCTTCATAGCACTCTACCGCTTTTTGAATTTGTTCTTGCATGGTCACGGGGATATCTTCAGGAAAATCCTCAGGCATCCATTCAGGCCCATAAGGCGCTACCGTAATCACCACTTTGTCCATGTTTTCAGGGTGCAATGAGTCATCAAAGAATTGCATAAACATCTCCATATGTATTTTAAAATTAGGGTTTGGATAAAATCGTTAACTGCTACGCTTAGTAAGTTGCATCACCAATAATGCCTGCCCGTTCCATTTTTCGATGACATGGTGGATAGTCCATTACGGCATAATGTTGTGTACTGCGGTTGTCCCAAATTGCGATACTATTCGGCTTCCAACTCCAACGAACTTGGTACTCAGGAATATAGGCTTGGGTGATTAAATAACGCAGTAAATCGGTTGCACCGGGGTTGGCATCTTGTCCAAAACGGACGTGTTCTTTGGTATGGTAATTACTAAAATGAGTGGTAAAGGCGTTGACATAAAGAATCTTCTCACCCGTTTCAGGATGCGTACGTACCACAGGATGTTCTGCATCGGGGAACTGTTCTTTTAATGCCAAACGTTTTTCAATCGGCATCATTGCACCAAAACTGGCTTCAATACTGTGATAAGCACGTAAATTTGCAATTTTTGTTTTGATTTCTACGGGTAGATTTTCATAGGCCATCACCATATTGGTCCACATGGTATCTCCACCCACTGTCGGACATTCAATACAACGTAGTACACAACCCATTGGCGGAACTTTGCGCCAGCTTGCATCGCTATGCCAAGCATTTTCATAACGATCAATTGGGCTCTCTGGGCTTTTATAAATTTGTACCAGTCCAGGATGCTCTGGATGACTTCCAACAGCAGGATGGCTTTCTAGTTGTCCAAAGCGCTCAGCAAATGCTACATGTTCAGCTCGGCTTAGGTTTTGATCTCTTAAAAATAAAACCCGATGTTTTAACAAATTCTGACGAATTTCAGTAAATAGCCCATCATCGTCAATGGCATCTGCCAGATTGACACCCAACAATTCTGCACCGATATTGCAACTTAATTGTTCAACTTGCATAAGACATCCCTTCAAATGACAAAAATTGATGATCCCGTGGTTTTACGTGCTTCTAGATCACGGTGAGCTTGAACTGCATCCTTGAGTTCATAGCGTTGATTGATTTCAATTTTGATGCGCCCATGTCGGACATGATCAAATAACTCGTTGGCAAGTTCTTGTTTTTCTATAGGATCAGCAATGAAATCTGCCAGTGCTGGACGGGTCATATAAAGAGAACCTTTCATCGCCAACAAGACGGGATTAAATTCTGGAATGGCACCTGAAGCAGTCCCTACACAAACCAATAAGCCACGGCGTTTTAACGAATCAAGCGATGCCATAAATGTGTCTTTACCAACACTATCAAAGACCACATTTACACCGACCCCATCGGTTAATTCTCGTACTCGTTCTGCAACATTTTCATAACTATAATTAATGACGTGGTCACAGCCATGTGCACGGGCAATTTGCGCTTTTTCTTCTGAAGAGGTTGTACCAATCACAGTTAAACCGAGTAACTTTGCCCATTGAGAAACAATCAAGCCCACACCACCAGCAGCGGCATGTAATAAAATATTGTCCCCTTTTTTAAAGTCATAAATACGACGCATTAAATAAGCCGAGGTTAATCCCCGCATGGTCATTGCTGCGGCTGTTTCACAAGAAATTTCTTCAGGTAGTTTGATTAATACATCAGCTGAGATTAAACGTGCAGTGCTATAAGCACCTAAAGTATTTAAAAAACCGGTATAAGTGACTCGATCACCCACTTGAATGTGAGCTACACCCTCACCCACAGCTTCGACTACACCAGACGCTTCTACGCCCATACCGTTTGGCAATGGAATTTTATATGTGCCGTCGCGAAAATAAGTGTCAGCATAATTTAATCCAACTGCCACATGACGCAGACGCACTTGCCCTGCCACTGGTTCACCAACATCGATGTCTTCATATTGCAAAACATCTGGTGTCCCTGTTTCATAAAATCGTATTGCTTTATTCAATGCCATTTCCCTATCCATGCCGTATTTTTATCAATATTTCAAAATCATGATTAAAACTACAACACAGCAGATGCAGCTCACTTTACATAAGACGACACTGACTTAGCATTTTACGACAAGGTTGTTTTTAAAATTGTAATCCATTTTAGTAAGGCTCTGTTTTTGAATTATTTTATGGATTTGAATAATTTTTATGGTTTATCTTGAGTGGATTTTTTATCACAAATTTTAATGTGTTCTATCTATAGGTATAATAAAGTTTCAAAAAAAGCCATTAAAATAATTATAGGTTTAGTATATTAAACCAACTCTCTTTATAATAAATTGCTAAGTCAGAATACTTAGTAAAATTCTAAAAATAGTGTTCTCATTTTAGAGGTTTATTTTATGCATAATCAATTGATCAAAATAACCTTATTTGTTGCTTTATGCTCTTCATCATTTGCACTTGCAGAAATCCCAAAAGAGCTGCTTTATCAAACGCCTCAAAATATTGATTCAGCACAACTCGCAACAATTCAAGGTTTCCAAGAAACGAGCACCCCTTTAAAGTTCATAAAAGCTCGTATTTATATTAATCAAATCAATGGCAAAGCCACATTAAACCTATCAAAAGACTGGAATAAAACCTATTCCATTCTACCCACACATACAACCGTTCGCTTCACCTCTGATGCTCAACAATTATTTTCTGCAGGTGAGCTTAATTTTACTGCCCAAACAGGGCAAAAATATCAAATCAAAACCAATCAAGCGGATAAAAACAGCCATAAACAAGGCATTCAGTTTTGGATTGAAAATTTAACTACAGGTGAAGCAGTCACAGATAAGCAATTTGCTCATACAGTAGTAAATCAACCTCAACAAATTTATATGCCAGTCATTATTAATAAATAGAGGGATTGAATATGCATCTATTTTTTAAAATCTCAATTCTAAGTGTACCAATCATTTTTACTGCTTGTATCAGTACATCCAAGAATACACCTGCTATTGAATACTATTCTCCACCTCAAGCATCATCACAAACAGCAACCATCATTGGTGATCTCTATGATCGTAAATATTTAGCAGACACGATTGCCTTTGTCTTTGCAGTAGATAAAAAGAAAGTAGAGCATGGCTACCATCAGCTCAAAGAGCCTTTAATTCTGCACGCTGGTGAACATGATTTACAAATTTGGTGTGGTCAAGGTTCTTATAACTATACCAATTTAGTCAAAGTCCATATTGAACCAAGTAAAAGATACCAAGTCGGTTATGAATTAAATCCAAATAAACAAGAAGGTTGTGTATTTTGGATTAATGATTTGGAAACAAAGAAACCTGTGACTGAACTTGTAAATGGCGTGGGATTATGGCGAGCTAACCCTATTACTGATCTGCCAATTCAAGAATTCTTAGAACCAAGACCTGATAGTGGTCAAGGATATACGGTGGTGCCTATTAGGATTACCAATAAAATGGGCAGTCATTAAAAATGATCTGGGCAGCTGATCATCATGTAGGCTGCCCAGGTTTTCAGATATATAACATTCAAAATGCATGATTTTTTTAACCGAGGTCAGATGATAAAGCGTCGATATTTTATTTACCGCATTTACCCTTTTCTGCCAGTTTTAGTTTTTGTATCGCTTTTTGACCTTGTACATTATCCACCAATTTCAGTCCAGCTCCACCGACAAGTAAACCTGGTTTGATATACTGTTTGATAAAATAATTCTCTCCACTCTTTGCTTGAAGTTTAAGGTCATTTGGTGAAAATTCAGATTCAGTTGAAATAGTATATTCCTGACCACTAGCAACTTCTTCATGGAAGAAAATATTAGGGGCTGTTTCACCAATACAACGACCATTGATTTTAATGTCTTTTTTAATTGTCGTACCCAATCCACCAGCACGGTAGATATACAATCCAGATTTACCCTGTTCAGGCTGTTTAAACTGTTTTGAAGTAGCACTCAGTTCCTGATTAGCAAGAGGAACTGATGCACAGCCTGTAAAAAGAAATACTGTTGTTATCATAGCAAGTAAGGTTTTATTCATTTTCTTAGTACTCCACATCTATAATAAAAATGGATGAACAAATAAGCTTTTTATCATTTTAGAATAGTCAAGCTTAGGCTATTTTGAATACATTGATTTGCAACGGGGAAAGAACTAAACAAACTGAAAAATCACAAATTTTCAAGTTAGAACCAATTAAATATTGTTATATTTTATTAGCCTATCTATCTCTATATAACTACTTCATTTTTAATTTTAGATGTATTATTAGCGCATCTAATAAAAACAATATAATTATCCAGCCTTACTCTAATCTAGCGAAGTGAATAAGTAAAGTTAATATTAAACTTCCCAAAACACCTACATATGAAAAAACAATCCACCATAAATCCAACAATCTATCCTTAAGGATTTCTGGTTTTAATTTATATATAAACAATAGAACAATACATATAAAGACCGTGACATACCAAAAAACTGAATTAAAAATGGTTAAAAATATTCTTTTTTCAAAAAATATTTTCAAAAAAGGGAAATTAAGAAAATTTAATAAAAAACATATTATTGTAAAAAAATATAAAAAACCAAGTCTTTTACTTTTATAAAAGTAAAAGACTATAACAAGAATTGGTAATAAATACATTCTTAAAAAAAGATCTAATATGTGTGTATATGATGGTAGTGAGAAAACTGTCATTATTTCACTCCGCATCTATTTTCAAAACTTATTATACAATATCTTTTATCTATTCAAAATTAACAATAAAAAACATTTAAATTATCATTATAATTTTCTATTAAAAAATTCCATTTTAAAATTTCTTTAAATCCATGACTACAATCATGAAAGCACAGAAATTAGACTAAAAGAATTGGGTCTTACTCCATTCAAAACCCAATCCCTTTTTGGCTAATCTAACCAAAATTTGGTAGATTAGATTCAGACATCTAGAATTTCATTTTTAACCCCAACCATCTGGAAGCTCAAGTACTTGTATAAATTCCAATCGAATCTCACTAATAACTTTGCATTCATAATCACCTCCAGGTAATTTTACAATACATCCAGGACCAAGAGTAACTTCTTCTAGAGTTTCTTCATTTTTAAATATAACAGTGCCTTTTTGAATATAATAGGTTATAAAACCAGAAGTTTTTTGCCAAAATCCATTTGAGCTCCTTCTTGGCTCTCTAAAATTAAATTGAATTCTATATTTACTAGCAGGGGTATATCTTTTTTTTACATTTTCTAAAGTTAATGGTTCATCTGTTAAATCATTCCAATACTTAATATCAATCATCTCTACTATCCTCACTTATCAAGTAATGTAATTTTATTATTTTTAAATGCTGCCTCAGCAACGGCTCTTGCAACTTGATTTTCAAGTCTAGTAGCTCCATCTAAAAAGTGTCCACTATCATTACTCAATGCAAAACCAGCAAAACCACCTTTACCGTTAGAAACAATTTCAACTTCTCCGGCACTTAATACTGGCTTGCCTCCTGTAATCACTGCATGCTTGATTTCCACTCCATCGACCACTTTAGGAATAAAAAGCAAACGTCCATCTTCAGTAACCGCATATTTCAAAGTCCCTTCATTAGCCATTTCAGCAAAGCCTTTATCAGAGATACCCAAAGGTTTTACACCTAACCTTTTAGCATCAGCCATCTCATCAGCTAAGCGCTCTGGAAGTAAATTATTAAATACATATTTATTATCCTTGATTTCGCAACAAGCATTATGAACCCATGTGCCTATGCTACCAACATGATATGTATGTGTGTTTTCTACTTCAATATTATAAACAGTGTCTGTGTATGCTAATCTTTCATGACTTAAAACCTCAATAACTCTATTATTTCTATCCAAAAGTTTCATGCCTGATAGTAACAAGGCCGCTTTCAACCACCCTTTATCTTTTATCCAAAACGGATGCTCTTCAGTTGTAAATATTGTATCTTCTAGGTTTTCCTCATTTTTAACTATAATTTTATGTATAACTTGATTTTCTGTCTGTTTTGTACCAATGACAGTACTATATTCATAGTTAAAATTTGAATCATTTCTTGACCAAACAAGATCACCATTTTTCAACTGTTCAATAGGTTTTAGGCCTGTGTCCGTTTCTACTAATGTTCCAGCAACAAAGCATGCAGAACCACTACAAAATGAAACATTTAATGGCTTATATTCTTGTTTTAAAACAACGTTAGTATAGAGACCTTTTAATTGATCAGCCTCTTTAAGCATGTGATTTCGGGCTGCTAAAGTAACGCCTGCAGCACCTGGGCCATAAATTGCCCCATCTGTAAACAAACCATCTATTGCGACACGAAATGATACATTACAAGCCGCTGTATTGGCTAAACATCCTCTAATTGCTGCAGTAGTAACTACTCCTCCACCAACTGAAGCAACCAATCCCAATAAAAGCATGATATCTGATTGCTGTTTTTCCTGATAGTTTTGCCATTTTGTATTACAAGTTGCATTTATAGTTCCTCCACAATTTACGTCAATAAAAGCTAATATTTTTGATGTGCTCTGAATAAAAGCATTATCGCTATCTGCATTTTTTAACAAGCCAATTCCTGACGCTGCTTGCATATTATTAAACTTGGTTTGTAAGTTATAGTCGGCAAATGGAGTATTCTTTTTAGTCAAAATCCCAGCTTGCCTCGCTGTTTCATGTTCTAATTTGCACTCTAAAGTTTTACAATTTAAATATGCTTCTTGATTAATTGCAAAATAACCATTTTTACCAAAGTATTTATTATCAACTTGTTTTAAGCAATTACTATCACCACCACAATTTCTTATATCTTTATCTAATTCAACCACCTGTTTCGATGTCAAATAATTATTACTAATAGCTACATTAGCAGCATTTGCTGCAATATTAACATCATAACCTGCCATCGCAGAAACTGTACCAGCCAATAACTGAGAAAGTCCTAGTACTTTTTTCCCATATTCAATCCGTTCTTCATTCGTCATTTCTTCTACTGGTTTATTACTAGGAATAGCCCCCGCAACGATCTCACCAATCGCTGCACCTATAGCCCCAGCCTCACAGCTCTTTTGTAATGCACCAGCAACACAACCAGCCGCAGCATGTGCTATCTTGTGTAATACATAGTTGCCTTCCAAACCTTTTATTCGTTCAGCAAGTTCGCCTTGTAATGCCCCAGCAAGACCAGATAATAGAGCTTTTTTCAGATTTTCACTTAGGTCACCACCATTAATTGCAGTTTGTACTAGGGCTGATCCTATAGAGTTCGTAAAATTATTAATTAAACGATCTGATAACAACGTGCTATCAGGTTTTAGATTAAGTGTTGTTCCAACTTGTTTTAATAATCCAGCTGTTACAATTGATGTAACTAAGCCTTTAACTGACTCCTTACTTCCTAAATCTTTAAGTGTTTTTCCTAAATCACCACCATTATTAATCAAGCTAATACTTACTTGTGTTGCTAGAGTTGTTACAGCTGCACCAGCCCCTGCACCTAATGCTGCCCCTGCACCAGCTCCTAAAGTACCACTGGTTAATCCTGAAATTGCACTTGCAGCACCAGAAGCGGCACCAGAAGTCAAGACAGTAACAATAATAACAATAATTGCCGCTCCGGCTCCTGTTAAACCTTGAGATTTATAATCCCAATCCTGTTGAGCAAGAATGACTTTATTCCAATCCACATCATTGCGGTTTACAAAGTCTTTTAAATATTCATTCCCCGGTTGGTTTGCCAGTTTTAAAATTTCATCTCGAATTTGTACTTTATTTTGATCTTTTTCGCCTACTGGTATTTGAACACTAATACCGCCATCAGCTTGGAAAGTTGGAGCTGTTGGTCCATTAAAACTTGGCAATTGTGCAGTTTCAGTGATAGACCCTTTATCTTGCATAGACTGCCAAACAACAGAGTTCTTTTCTTTTTTTACAACATCTTCAATTCTTGTTATTGCAGGTGCGATAAAAATTTTCCCACCAGACTCAATTTCTGCACCTCTTAAATATTTAAACTCTGTACCTACAAGTTCCATATCAAAACCCGACTTGACGCCGATATAATTAGCTTTTAATGTTGCTGGAATTTGTGACACTTGGGAGCGAGTAGAATTGGTTTTTGAACGATTGTACTTAATTCCTGCAAATGAGGACTTCTTGGTGATGTCTTCCCTGCTTATTGAAATATTATTCGCAGTATAAAAGTTAATATTTCCACCTGATCGTATAGAAATATTTCCTTCCGCATTAAATTTACCTGAATAAATATCTATACTATTATTAGGATTATTAATCTCTTTACTTTCTATAGAAATATTTTTTGCTTGTATTTCAACTGATGCAGCATCAATATTATCATTTTCGGTTTTCGTGGTGATATATTTTTTCTTTAAACCACCCCATGATTTTCTCTTTTGGGTCGTCGTTCTACGATCATAGTTTTGTTCTATAGCTGCATCAAAAAGAATGTTTTTAAACGACTCTATCTTAACGTTACCATTTTGCGAAACAATACCTGTTGCTTGTAAGACCAAGTTATCTTTGGAGGTTTTGCCAACGGTTCTTAGATCTACACCATTAAAACCATTAAGAACAGTCGGATTAACTAAAGTTTTAAAACTATAATTTGCATCATATTCATTGCCTTTATCATAGAAATCTTGTGTTCCATCTATAATAATACTCGCATCAAAGCTTTTCGGTTGACCACCCACACCTTGTGTAGCTGTTGCAGTATAAGTCTGATCTAGAGGTCCTTGCGCCTCTATGTCGATTGTTCCCGCCTTAGCTGTTAACTCAGAGCCACTAATTGAAATTCCCTTTTTAGATTTTAATGAGATGTTGCCTGAGTTACTTGTTATATTGCTACCTGTATGACTATAACCGCTATTATCAGTGAATAAATCAGGATATTTTTCATCTGCTTTAAATTTATAAACTTGATCTAAAGGCAAAAATTGACCTGTAAATAAATTTGTAAAATTCGTTATTCCATCTCCCACTCCTAATGTTATTTTATTAATAGCTACAACTGGATACTTTTTAAAAAATTCTTGTTCTGCAAAATAAAATGAACTATCATTTTTTCTGTATTGTATTTTTAAATTTTCATAAGCATCTAAAAATTCCTTTGAATTAAAAAGATTTTCTCTATTTTGAAAAGTGTTTTTAACTGCATCAATTTTCAAATTGCCTTGTGATGATATTATTTCAATATTTTTTTCAGCATTGATTTTTGCTGCTTCAATACTGACACTATTTCCTTCTAGTTGTATTCCACCTTTATTGCTAATCAATGAAACCAAGCTTTCTGATCCTCGGCCTTTGCTTCCACCTTTGCTTTCTAAAACTAAGTCTCCTTTTTTAGACACAAGCTCCAAATCACCAAAAGCATTGATATTTATGCTTGGAGTTAATTTCAGTGTTTGTTCAGTTTGTATCGATAAATTTCCATTTAATTTGTTTAAATCAGTATCATTTTTTAAAATATCTGTACTCGTCGTTTTAAAGGAAACTGTACTATTTTCATTTATTTTCTTAGCTTCGACTAATATTGCGCCACCATTATAATTGGTTTCAGATGCGCTATGTACGCCATCACTGACTAAAGAAAGAATACCTTTGGCATTAAAATTTGAGCCATTTGAAGAAATTAAACCTTTAGATTTTAGAGCGACATGTTGATCTGAGTTAACATTTAGACGATTTGAAGAAATTCCATCTGAAAAAAATTCAATATTTTTATCTGACTTTAGAGTTGAATTTTCAGAATAAATATCTTCCACAGCTTCAATATTTATTTTTCCACCTATTGTATTAACAGATGTATTCTTTAAGCTTGCAGCTGTATTACTTTTTAAATAAAATCCTTTCGAAGAAACTTCATTATCTATTAAGCCGACTCCTCCCTCACCAACCAAAGAAACCATACCATTTGCATTATATTTTGAACCTTCTGTTACATTTAAACCTTTAGACTGTAAAGCAATATTTTGACCTGAATTAATATCTAAACCTTTTGAAAGAATATCATTTGAAACAATTTGTATATTTTTATCTGACTTTAGATTTGAATTTATAATGGTAGTTTCACCTAAAGCCTCAATATTTATTCCTCCTCCAATTGTATTAATAGAAGCATATTTCATATTGAGATCTTTATTACTTTTTAAATAAAGCCCTTTCGATGAAAATTCATTGTAATCAAATATTGGAAAAGGTAGATAAAATTTAAATCCATATTCAGCCTCTTGTATAGACTTATTAAATTGTTTTTTTAAATCAACTCCATTCCCTCCATAAATTTGAATAACACCATTTTCAGCATTTATATTTGTATTCTCAAGACTAACTTTCCCTAAGTCAGAAGAAACTAGGTTTACACCATTGAGTCCCGAGAGAACATTTTTTGTATATATGTCTAAAGGATAATCTGGAACTCTTTTATCATAAGTGATCTCTTTTTTTGGCACTAAATTTAAATCAAGTTTTGACTGGATGTTCAGTGTTCCTTGCTTAGCATTGATATCAATATTTTTTCCATTTAAAGTTCCATTAGCAACAAGATTAATATCACCTTGATTAGCCGATATATTTGCATTTTCAATATTTAAATCATTTTTAGCTTGAATATAAATATCGTTAATACTTGAAAAATTTCCAGAGTCTTGAATACGAATATTATTATCAGCAACCAATTGAATACTACCATTGACCCCAATATTCATATTACTATCAAGATTGATATTCTTCGCATCAATGTAGAGATTCCCACCTTGACCAAAATTCTGGACATTACTACTGTTCTTAAAATTGACATCGCCCTTAGCACTGACAGAAATTATATTTGGATTATCCGCTCCCTGCTTTTCTAACCGAGCACGATCAAAAGTGATGTTTCGGCCCGATTCCAAAAGTAAATTACCATTGCTGATCATCGACCCACTACTGACTATATCTGCACCCTCACCGGTACTGATACTCAATAGACTGCCCTGCGCATTGGTATTCTTTAGCGTACCCGTATTTTCGATTTTACCTGCGCTGGTAATGACTAAACTTTGTGGTGACTGAATAGTTCCTGCATTGCTCACACCTAAACCTTTATCTGTACCAATGATAAAAATATTATTGGCATACATGCCACCCAATGCTTTTACATCAAGTGCAAATGTTGGAGTCGTACTGTTTACTTGATTTGGGGTAATTGTACTTAAGTCATTACTAATCGTATTTGACCCCGTAATCACTTGTAAGGTTTGATTAGCATGCACTTGAGCATTGAGTTCGACAGCCTTAGCATAGATATCAACATAGTCTGCATTATTGTTAATACCACCCAGCCCTAAATTGTTTCCAGTTGAGCTGACATTGACTTTTCCTTGATCCACCACAAACTGCTGAATACTTCCATCAGGGTTTAGCTGTGTTTTACCAGTAGTGAAAATGACCTTATTGGCATTAATAAAACCACCACCTTGAATATTAATTCCTGATGGATTGGCAATAATCACATCGGCACGTTGTCCAGCAACCTCTAAATTTCCTTTAAATTGCGATGCTGCGGAAGAGTTCACCTCATTGAGAATCACTCTTGCTTCACCTATTTGTAGATAAGGATTAGCCCCCACACTCCCAACAATCACAGAACCTGCACCATTGCGGCTGTTATTTAATACAACACCTGGCTGTAATACATCAAATTGATTATAGACGTTATGAGATACGCCATTTTTAGGTGTTTGAATATTAACAACAGGGACATTTTGACCTTGTTGATTACGCCCAACACCTATGCTGGCTTTTTGTGAGGCTTGGGCGTTCGGGGCAACTTGTATTTGCGCATAGACAGGAGCAAGTGACATAAATAAGCTCATCGATGCAACCAAGCCTTTTACTTGCCATGTTTGATGAAAAGGCGTGTAATCTGATTTTTCTGCACAATTTAAGCCAGCACTTTGCCCTGTAGTCTTTGTCTGGCTTTTAATATTTTCAGCCACAGCAATAAACATATTTTTTGCTTTACTAAAAATAATGCGATAACAATTTTTATTCATTTTTTAATTCCTTTTTTGCTTAGTAGGAAAAATTCAAGTTAAAACCCGTAACCCATTCTTTTTTAATGCGATTAGGCGCTTGTATTCCATGACCGACAAAGGTATCTAAATACGTACCTTTAAAATAACTACGTGTACCAAATACACTCCCGATGAGATGACGCTGGCCAGAATAACTATTCCGTCCATTGACCCATCCCTGATCTATCCCTGCATAAAACTGAGTCGCAGGAATAGGTGAATTCCAGCTAAATTCTTGTTGTAAATAATGACCGTTATCCCCAGACAGCATGACATCGCCATCAAAGCCTCGGACGCTATAACGTCCACCAATATAAAAACGGTCTTGAGGTACTAAAATTTTAGGTGCAAATTGCCCACGCCAATTTAAGCGGTATTGGACAGGGTGATTTAAAATGGTGAAAGGTTTCGAATAACGGAGATCAGCACTCCACAATGGAGCACGAGCATATCCTTCAACTGGTAAAGGACGACCCAAAATATCTACAATTCTTTCTTCTGGCGCAGATTGGGCATTCAATGCGCCTGTACCGCGTCGATAATCAAGATTCAAATCTAGTAATGCATTGCCAATATATTGTCGATGTTGAATCCCCGCATTCCATCCAGCAGTTTCTCTGCGCTGTACACCCACTTCAATATTTTCAATAAAATTTTGATTTTCTTTATGATAACCCTTGGTATAAATGCTGGTTTTATAACCTGCACCACGACCAATCATGCGTGAAAGTGTCAAATGACTTTGTTTGGTTTTTCCGCTATATAAAATCGGTGCATTAAAGCCCGCGATCTTTTGTTCATATTTATATTCATTATGGGTTGCTGATAACTCATAATTACCAAATGGAATTGAATAATGGATATAAATACTTTGATTAAAGTCTTCATTCCAATTATCCAATGAATGACTTAAGTTGATATTGAGCACATCATTCAAATGCAAAGGATTGTTTAAACTAATCCCTAAACTACCGATATATTCTCCTGTATTTTTTGAACCTGAATTATCAACACCCAAACTAAATCCTAATTTTTTATAAGGTCTAGATGTTACGATAAGATCACTATAGCCCACGAGTTCTGTACCATCTTGAACTACAGCAGGCTCTATCTGGATATCCACATCTCGATTTGAAACTCGTTTTAAATTTTCTAAACCTTGATCAATTTTTTTAAGATTTAAAATTTCATTATTTTTTAAAGGTAGAGCATTGAATATCTCTATTTTATTTACAGATTTGTCCTTAGAAAAGATTTGATGAATGCGCCCTACATGTATATTTAAAACTAAATTACCTTGAGTTAAATCTTGTGGATTGACTACAATTTGAGTGGTAATCAATCCCTGTTTGATCAACTCATTTTGCGCATATTTCACCAAATTCTGTAGGCTTTGAGTGCCTATACATTGCCTTATAACAAAGTTAGACTGATTTAAGTCATAGAACAAACCATTGAAAATATTTTGATTTTTACTTTGTATTGGATCATTTATGATGAAGTGGAGTTGTTTTATTTCAAAGCATGGCTTTTCGGAAACGACAACATGCTTACGTCCCAGTTTTTCGGTTTTTTGTTTTGGAGTTAATAATATATTTTCATCATTTAACTTTTTTTCAAGCTCATTGATACGTTGATCTTGACGAATAATTTCTGGAGTTAAATCCACTATGCCTGATCTAGATGGTATGTCAGCGGCATATATGCAGAGTGGATAAGCCGAAATTATAGATAAAAAATATATTTTTTTAAGTTTTTGATTTGCCATAATAATCATTAATAACATTCAATGTTAAAACAGACTATTTAATATACAACTGTGTAGCAAAACTTAACAATAGACAGGAAGAAAATCAACACATATATGCAAGAATTAAGTAAAGTCTTATTGAATTAATTAAAATTTTTTATAGTTAATAGTTTAAAACATACTCTATGTTTTATTTCTACATGCCTGCTTTTATTGAATTTTATTACAGCAACGCGAAGCACTAAGCTATGTTTGAAACTGTTGTATTCGAAATAAAAAGCTAAATTTCAGTTCTTATTTTTATGATCATTTGCGTCACTTCATGTCGTCAAATAATTGTATTTCTATTAAAAATCGTTAATAAATAACTTTTCAATCAGAAGGCGTTTTTATGAAACTCAACATCAAATTGTATTTTCAATATTTATATAGTGAAATTCTTTTAGCTGCTCTTTCTTCTGCCGTAATTATCTTTCTTACATATTGGCTAGATGGTGCCAATGGCGTCACAAAAATATTCGATAGTGCCAATGGAATGTTCGAGTTTTCATGGATGCTTGCTTTAGGAATATTATTCCTAATTAGTTTGTTACTGCTAGTAATCATTCATCTATTTAATTTAAAACATAAATTTGTGATTAGAAAAATTGCGCATGGTTTATATGACCTAGGATTAAGCTTATTACGTATTTGTGGGGGCTATCTTATTGTATTTCCATTATTGTATTTATTTGTTGATGGATACATCCCGAAATTATTGAGCTTTTTCTTAATTGGTTTTATAGCACTAGCCGAGTCAGCATTCTTTTCATGGTTTAGAGATTCAACAGAAACCCATCCTCAAAGACCTATTCAAGAACGGAAATAGAATGTAATTTATTACATTCTCACTACGGATATCCTAAAAAGTATGGTGATTTTCATTTATTAAAATAATTAAGGGAATCAATGAACACAGAAATTCCAACTCGTATTCAAATCAATCTATGCCAATTTTAATTTATATATTTTCATCCCTTTTAAAAGTTATTTAAAATAAATAGTATTAAAAGTTAAAATCAAGAATAAACATTGTATAGCTTACTTCTCTCAATAAATTAACGAAGATACACCTCCACCGACTTATCACCAAAACTTAGCTAACTTAGGAAATATTTATTTTATAAGAGTTTAATTTTCAAATACTTATACAATACAAGCATTGAATCAAAGGTAGAACTAAAACAGCTTATTTTCTTATTTCTATGATTTTTCTCGGAAACTTTAATGATTTTCCTCAGCTACTTTGTTCATAAAATCCGTTAAAGGCATAGGACATCCCCATAGGTAGCCTTGAAATTCAGTACAGCCATTTTCTTGAAAGCGATTAAATTGCTCAACGGTCTCAATCCCCTCTGCTAACACACGCAGGTTTAAATCAAGGCCAATTTTAACAATCCCATATACCAATTTATTACACCGCTCATCATCTAAAGCCGCTTGTACAAAACTCTGATCAATTTTGATTTGGCTAATCGGCATTTTCTGCAAATAGCTTAATGATGAATAACCTGTACCAAAATCATCTAAAGCAAGCTGAATGCCATTTTTATCCAGAAAGCCCATTTTTTCTATAACACTTTCAATATTATTTAACGCAACCCTTTCAGTTATTTCTAATATGAGTTGGGATGGAAGCACTGCATTTCTCTGCACCATAGAGGTCACGATTTGCTCAAAATTCTCTTGCATAAAATGATCAGCACTTATATTGACTGAAAGTGTAAGATCTTTTGTAGATTCATTTTCACGCCAGTCTTGTAATACCTTGCTTGCCTGAATCAGTATCCAATCTCCAATTTTAGGCATTAACTCCAAAGTTTCTGCTACAGGAATAAAATCTTTTGCAGGGATATAACCAAGTGTCGGGTGACGCCAACGTAGCAAAATTTCAGCGCCTATAATTTTTTCAGAAGAATTTACTTGAGGTTGATAAAAAAGCTCAAACTGTTGTTTTGAAAGTGCCAAGCGGAGATCCTGCACCAGCTTATTTTCTATCTGCAATTCCAATTGCATCACAAAAATCGAAATACAAATCATTAAGGTGGCAACAGATATTGCAATCCAACCACCATAAGCTCGAATGCTTTCAGCTAAAGGTATTGCTCCATCTAAAGTAAACGCACTCCCGCTAAAAAAGATAAAAGCGGCAATGGATAAGATAATTAAAATCAGTTGTAACGCATTAGGATCTCTTCGATAATTCAAATATCCCAATATAGCCCCTGCTGGAAGAAATAAATGCGCAACTCTGGGGTGATCTATTGTAGCGACATCAAATATTAAGCAAAAAACCACAGGAAAAACAAAGAGGACAATTTGTGAAACCAATATGCCCGCTGAAATCCGATGTATATAAATCAAAAATAAGCTGAAGATCGACATTGTTGTAAAAAAAATATCAATACAAACAATGAACCACATCTCAGCAAAGCTAAAATATATTGTCCAAAATAGGCAAAATGCGATACAGATAACAATGTTTGCTTTAGCTGCAATCGTTATTTGTTGGTTTTTTATGGCGTTGAAATGTTTGTTTTGGTTTTTTAAATAGGATAAAACGACCATAAATCCCCCCATTACAAATATTTATTGATCAAGTATCCGCATTGTTTTATACACAATTTCAGAATCACATCAATAAACACTAAATCATTAAAAATACTTATAATTTATAAATATCTGACTTGTTAATATACTGATTAGCTTTAAAAACGAATATCGTCTTCAATATAATCCCTTAAATAATTATCCATCTAGTTATCCATCAAATTATAATTTTTGACATTACCAAAAAGCCAAAAGTGTTCAAAATCAATATTGCAAATAATATTTAAAACAGTCGTTAAGATAAAAAGAAGTTTTTTGAAGTCGTATCTGCTACTGCATCCTGCTAAGCGAGTTGCCCAAATGAGACAGTATTATTTGAATAACCATCTATCATTAAAATGAAATATAACATGTTTTTTCACATAATCTATTATTAAAAAGTAAACAGATAAAGCAATACAAAACAGACCATTGTGTAGTCAAAACGCTACAATACTCATTTTTATTCATTTAAACAAACAATTAAAATCACGTGAAAAATCATATTTTTTAAAATATTTCATACACACTACAAAACCCGATATAAAAACAATAAAAGTTTTACATCTGAATCATTTTTTGGAAAAAGATCTCACGGCTCACGAGTAAAACTTACTTATTTAAAAACAAATAGATCATAATTTTTTATTGATCAAATGATAAGTTACATAGAAGTACTCGACTCTTTTTCTGCTTAAAAACCCAAAAATCAAATTAAAAGTAACGTATTAAAATACTTATACTTTAATCAAATTTTTCGAACAAATATTTAAGAATTTCTTTAATATTCAGAAAAATTTATCATTTGTAAAGCTGATATAGAGTTTCTTTCATAATCTGTTGTCATTTGGTCTTTATTAAAGTTTACCGACACATTCTCATCTAACTTAGGCAAGTTTGGTGTACAGCATGAAACAGGCTGTATCCAGATGCATATCAAACTTATAAATTTGCCGAGAATATTTATGCAACAGGAATTGGTTCCCAGAAGAAAGTTTTATACAAATGATTTGCTCTCAGGTTTAGTTGTTTTTTTAGTTGCTCTACCGCTCTGTTTAGGTATAGCCAGTGCCTCAGGTGCACCCTTGATTTCCGGTATTATTGCGGGTGTCATTGGTGGAATCGTTATCGGTTATTTGAGTGGTTCTCATATCAGTGTGTCAGGTCCCGCTGCTGGGCTTACCGCTATTGTTTTAACACAGCTAGATAAGCTTGAAGGCAACTACCAAGCTTTTTTATTTTGTTTAGTTTTAGCCGGCCTCATCCAATTATTTTTCGGGTTATTTCGGTTGGGGACCTATTCAAATTTTATCCCAACCAATGTGATTATGGGGCTTCTTGTTGCCATCGGGTTAATCTTGATTATCAATCAGCTTCCTTTGCTCTTTGGGATTAAAACCGAAATTCTTCAACAGCGTTGGTCCGAAGGGACAGCCCTATTACAGCATCTTGATTATGGTGCGGCAATCATTGGTATCTCTAGTGTATTCATTATTTTATTGTGGGATAAAACACCTTTAAAAAAACTGGTTGTACCCTCTGCACTTATTGCGGTTATTTTTGCTGGACTCTTAAACTATTTTTTTATCAGTACCAATTCCAGCCTCGCAGTCAGCACTGAACATCTGGTCAATCTTCCCAATATCTTTTCAGGTGTTGAATCAATTATCAGTTTCCCTGACTTCACTCAATGGAATAATCCTATTATTTATACAGGCGCTATTACGCTTGCGATCGTCGCCTCGCTTGAAACACTATTAAATCTAGAAGCTGCGGACAAAATGGATCCGCAAAAACGTGCATCTCCGCCAAACAAAGAGTTAGTGGCCCAAGGTATCGGAAATACCATGTCTGGTTTAATTGGAGGTATGCCGATTACCTCAGTGATTGTCCGAAGTTCTGTCAATGCAGCAAGTGGTGCAAAGACTAAATTCTCTGCAATTTTTCACGGTATTTTATTGATTATTGCGGTTTTATTTCTGACACCATTAATCAATGTTGTTCCATTATCTTCCCTTGCCGCTATTTTAATTTTAACTGGCGTAAAATTAGCCAGCCCGTCACTTTTTAAACGGATCTATGCTCAAGGATGGAAGCAATTTCTACCCTTCATTGTAACGGTTGTTGCAATTATCGCGACAGATCTACTTATCGGTATTTTGTTAGGGCTGTTGATTAGTTTTATCATTGTATTAAAAAATAATTTATTCCGTGGCGTTCGTATCATCCACGAAGCACATTTGCATGGAAATATTACCCGTATTGAACTGGCACCCAATATTAGTTTTTTAAATCGTTCAGCGTTGGTTTCTGCCTTAGAGAAAATCGTCAGTGGTGATACTGTAGTGATCGATGCGTCGAATACCTATTATATTGATCCGGATGTATATCAAGTGATTAAAGATTTTAGGGATGAAACAGCTGCAGAAAATGGTATCGATGTAAAACTAATTGGCTTTAAAATACATTATCCTGAAATTAAAGAAGAAGAACTGGATATTGATGTCAGCACTCAGGAAATTCAACGACAACTTACACCTGCACAAGTGTTTCAGCTACTCAAAGAAGGCAATCAACGATTCGTTAACCATGAACGGATTTATCATAATATTGCTCGTCAAATTCAAGTCACTGCACAATCTGGACAGCATCCATTTGCAGCCGTTCTAGGCTGTATGGATTCACGTGCACCAACAGAACGAATTTTTGATGTCGGTATTGGTGACTTATTTAGTCTACGCATTGCTGGAAATATTGCGGGCGAAAAAGTATTGGGCTCTCTAGAGTTCGCCTGTAAGAGTAAGGGTTCCAAATTAATTTTAGTATTGGGCCATACAGACTGTGGTGCAGTGACAGCAGCTTGTCAGATGTATGAACAAAAAAAGGATATCACTCAACTCAGCGAAACCCCACATGTACAATATTTTCTTAAACCGATTATGCAGGCGGCAGAAAACGTGCATAAAGAAATGACTGATTACCAACTCACCAGTAATTTCATTCAGGCGGTGACCATTGCAAATGTGCAAAATAATATTGCCTATATCTTAAGAAATAGCCCAGTACTGAAAAAGATGGTCGAAGAAGGTGAAATTGGCATTGCGGGTGGTATTTATGATGTAAAAACTGGAAAAGTGGATTTTTTATAAAGTCGATACCACAGTATGATCTCGTTATGATCTGTATAAGGATATCAGCATAAAACTGGTCTTAAAGACAAGTGTAATGATCGACATGGATGTCATCTCCCCCTCAAATAAAAATCTCTAATAGATATTTACCATGCTTGAATGCATAGATGTAAAAATTTGATTTTTACAAAACGTTAAATTCAAAGCCAAACATTTTTTCTAAATATCACAAAAGAAGCCTGAATATTCAGACTCCCTTATGATGCGCTTAATATTAATTTTGAAAATATTAGAGTCTATTGCTTATAATATTCCCTTATAACCCTTCAAGTTTTAGACGATTGACCTGTTGACGATAAAGTGACACAGGATCTGGTCCAAACCATGCTTTTAACCCTAAAATCTGATTGATTTCATCTAGGTGTGTTTGATTATAGTCATCTCGAATCACCTGTCCGAAATGTGCATTGCAACGGTTAACCAAACCATCGTTGTCATTATTTTTATAAGATCTCGGTGCCATGGTGGAAATGGCAACGTCAATGACATCAAGTAGATTGGTTGCTTGAGCTTTACCTGTCCACGAGTAATGATAAACCCCATTACTGGTAGTCTTCTGACCATTGCCACAATCAGATGGGATTGCCGCAGTTGGGAATCTTGCATTGAATTCTGCAGAACCCTTTTCACTTAATGATTTCAATGAGCGATCCAGACTAATTGGCAAATCAGGATTACCTTGTAGGAGTAGTTCCACTGGCGCAACGATATACTGTCCTAGGACTGTAAATAAAAATTTCTCACTAGGATTATCCAACATATCATCCCCCACTTTGGATCCTTTAAACGTTCCAGCAACAGCAGTGAGAGAGGCGACTTTTTCAGGTGCAATGGCTTCTATATAACGAATGGTTGGTCCACCATGACTATGACCTATCAAATTAACTTTTGACTTTCCGGAGAGTGCCAAAACTTCATCTACTTGTTGTAGCAACTGCTCGCCACGAACTTCGGTGGATTCTAGTGGAGAAACCTGGGTTGCATAAACCGTCGCACCATTCCGTGCCAAATCGGGAAGAACCTGATAAAAATAATCCATCCCAAAAGCTGTCGGACCGAGTCGAGTAAAACCAAACATCCCATGATTAAATACAACTGGGTATTTAGTTTTTGCATAATCAGAAGCCACATAATTGCTGCTAACGCTCTGTAAACCAGAAGCAAAAACTGGCATAGCCAATGTGGCCAAAGCCACAATACTAGCGGTGAGTAAAGTCTGTTTCATATATTTCCCTGCTATCTTGATTTCTTTTCTTTAGAAATCAGCATCATTCACGTTATAAATCCTCTATAACCATGCATTTTTTGTTTTTTGCATAGTGCTCCTCATAAATAAAGCTGTCATCTAAAAGCCTTATTTACTCAATCCTATTTACCCTCCTTGGTCATGGATATATTCAAAGTTCTACAAGCACATTTATTCTGGTTGATTGCATAAATGAAGTGACTGCATTTGTTTGGTTAAATCACGCAGCGTCCTTATATCTTGTAGTTTTGGCAGTTGTTGAATTTCTTCTTTTCGGCCTTTCTAAAAGCACATTAAATTATTTTTCCAGTTTTTAGCTTGTTCAATAGCTGAAACACTTTCATGATCTATCACGTTTATTCACTTAACTGTGTAAATTTTGTAAGTCGCTTACTTATCTAATTAGTTCGCTAGCCTCTTCACTCAAAAGAAAGATGTTTTGTAGTTGTTTTAAAGTTAAAGAAGCCCATTGATAATATTTAAAATATTCCTGAATCATATTATGGGGCGTTGATGATTTTGTTGTTTTGGATATGAAAAGAACGAAAAGTAACTCATCAGTTCATTTTACTGAAAAAGCTGAGATACAACTTTAGAGATGCTGTGTGAAGCCAAGAAAATCGTCCCGTTGGTTAAATACTACCTTAACAAATACATGTGAATAGTCATCATTATTTGTAGGGCAGCTTACATTGCAAAACATTGAATGGAAGCTATTAGGCAACATAGGTTGTATAAAAATAATTTTGGAAAACCGCACTCATCTTCTAATTAAATCGATTTGAATCTTAGTTTTGTTCACTACAAACAACCCAGTATACACTCAGGCTGATTAAACTATTTCTCAGGAATTCATCATTTTCAAGTAGTATGAGGGAGTTAACAAAAAAGATTTTATATTTCAGCTCTAAAAGAATACCAGTCATAAAGACTGGTATTCATCATATGTTAAGGCTTTTCACCATTTGCTAAACGCTGTTCAATCGCATCCAATACCGCAGGTAAGTCAGCAATACTATCAATTACATAATGTGCACCTGAAGCATTCATTTTTGCGTATGCTTTTTCTTTTAAACTTAGTTGTTCAGACGCTGAAAGTGCAGACCACTCTTCGAAGCTTAGCCCCACTTCATTCCCACTGACGGCCAAGCCCACAGTCCAACAACCAGCGTTTAAACCTTCTTCTATGCCGACCACTGTGTCATCCACTTTCACCACAGTTTTAATATCTAACACATCAAGTTCAATTAGGTTTTTCCACAACATTTCAGGATATGGACGACCATGTTTCACATCACTGGCTGTAATAGTACAGTCAGGCACATAACCTTGATCAGCTGCATCTTGCACCAATTGACCAATCATCATCGAAGCATAACCAGTATTACTGCCAATTTTTGCACCACGGGCACGAATATCAGCAAATGCGTCTAATGCACCCGGAATCAATTTTGAGCAGCTTGGGATGCTTTTCAATTGGTATGGAATAAAGTCCTGATATAAACGGTCAATATCCGCCACAGTCACTTCAGCACCATGTGCCTGCTTCCACACATCTGCTACACGTGGCATTTTCAAAACTGCTGCAATGTGATCGCGTTTTTCCAAACCCATTGGTGCACGTGCTTCTTCAATTGAAATTTCAACTTTATTATCTGCAAATAAAGCCATAAATGCCAAAATGGGTGCGCGTGAACCAAAATCTACTGTTGTACCTGCCCAATCAAAAACCACGGCTTGTAATGCTGAATTTGAAGTGTTCATAAGTTTGTCCTATTCATTTCTCAAAGTTAAAAATAGCTGTCTTGCGCAAGCTGAGTGTTACGTAATATTTAATTTCTAATGGCAGCGCCCGCACCTTTTAAAAGGAGAGCTAGGGAGAGGATTTATAATCTCCCTATCCAATCTCCGCCCTGAGCCATAAATGGCACAAGAAAAGGAGCTGTGAATTCCAATCAAATACGATAGTGCCCAATCGCTGTTAAAAGTCGTTCAATATCATCTAAATAAATCTCACCGATATTGCCGATACGGAAGCAATTTAAGTCGGTGACTTTGCCGGGATAGATCACAAACCCTGCTTGTTTCAGATTTTCATACAAGGCTTGAAAGCTAAAATCGGCTTCATTTGGATATAAAAATGTGGTGATAATTGGAGATTGTGGGGCGTCTTGATCTAAGACCATTTCAAAACCAAGCGCTTGCATACCTGCGGCTAAACGTTGTTGATTATTGAAATAACGCTGATAACGTGCGGTTACTCCCCCTTCTTGTTCTAATTCTAAAAGTGCTTGATAAAAAGCACGCACCACATGAGTGGGCGAAGTAAAACGCCATTTACCATTATGCTGTTCCATGGTGTTCCATTGGTCATATAGGTCTAAACTGACTGAACGAGCCAAACCTTTGCACGCTTGTAATTGCTCACGTTTTGCCAAAATAAAACCAAAGCCTGGTACACCTTGGATGCATTTATTGGCACTTGAAATCAAGAAATCAATTTCGAGCTCTGCAATGTCCATTGGCACGCCACCAAAAGAACTCATCGCATCGACAATCCACACTTTGTTTTTGGCTTTGACAATACGTCCAATCGCTTGAATTGGGTTTAATAAACCAGTGGTGGTTTCGCAATGCACACATGACACATGAGTGATATTGTCATCTTCAAGTGCTTTTTCGATATCAGCCAGTTGAGGGATTTGCATTTCAGGGTAACGTAATTCCACCACGTGAATTTTCAAACACCGAGCCATTTGCACCATGCGTGCGCCATATGCCCCGTTATTGATAATTAAAATTTTGCCATCCTTTGGAATCGCCGAACCTAACACGGATTCTACAGAGAAACTCCCACTGCCTTGCATCAACACAGCACTATATTGTTCAGGTTTTGCAGTTGCCAACGCCACCAAACGACTGCGGATCTCCTGAACCAATGCGTTATATTCTTTGTCCCAAGTACACCAATCACGTTGCATCACACGACGCACACTTTTCGATGTAGACAATGGTCCTGGTGTCAACAGTAAGTATTTATTTTCAACATCGTGTTCAATTGTGTTTGCAAGTTCAATTTGTGCGTTCATTTCGCCTAACCTTTGTTCAATTTCATACAGTATAAATAAATCTGGTTTAAACCAGATTACAAAATATAATTTTCTAACATTTCTTTCATAAATCCTGCGCCTGTGGTCATGCCTTTGCCTGCAATCGCACTGACAAGGAAAATATTGGTTTCAGCTTCCATCACACAAGCCAATTCCGTAGGATGAGTCAGGTAATAACCGTTCCAACGAGATTCAATTTCAGGTAGTTCTAAGCCAATATTTTCTTTGCAATATTGCAAAATGAATTGGTTAATTTCTTCACGTTGATTAAATTGTGGTATGTCTTCAATCGGATAATATTCATGGCTATCCCCCAAAATAATTTGTCCGAATTCATTTTGTTTAATGAGGATATGAATACCGTATTTTTCAACTAAACCGATTTGCGATTCATTGCGTAAATCTTGATGACTTGGGCAAATCTCAAAAGCGGGATAACGAGAGATCGACAATCCTGAATAAATCGAAGCTTTGAGATTGACTTTTAGCGGTTTGGTTAATGCCATTTGTAAAGTACAACGCAATAAACCTTTTTGTTGTAAGAGCTCGGGATACAACAATTGTGTCTCTTCACCATGACAAATCATGACTTTATTTGCGGTAAATGTTTGACCTGATGCCAAGCGAATATGCGCCATACCTTGGTTAAATTGCGTCAGTACCACAGAGGCATTGCAATGAATTTGTACACCAAGTTTTTCGGCATATTGCAACAAACGCAGTCCCACCAAATGTGGCTCAACTGAATAATCCTCATGAAATACCATACCGCCCCGTAGCGCAGTCTCTGGGTTTAAATAAGCATATTGATCAAACAGTTGCTTCTTAGACAATAGACTTACAGGAATCTGATAATCAGCTGCAGCTTGAGCAAACTCGTTTAATACTTGCCATTCAAGTTCAGTATTCGCAAGATACAAGCCATTTCGCTGTTGAAATGAAATATCGGTTTGTGCCTGAATCCGTTGATAAAATTCACGGGTTGCCAAAGCATATTCACGCCATTTCGCATCAGGACGGCTTAGCGTCGAAGTCCCAACCATGCCAAAGTTACGGCGAGTCGCACCTATAGGTTGTACATATTTTTCAAAGACTTGTACCTTTAAGCCTTGCTCTGCCGCTTGGATCGCAGCCGATAATCCTAAAATGCCTGCACCGACAATAATTAAGTCGAATTGTGCTGTATTCATTGTCTTTTCCACCTTATCTACTTTTTTTAGCACGCAAAATCCCCAGCGCCTAAAAGAAAGCGTTCAATTCAAATGGTTTAGTTAATTAAAAAGATTGACTGAAAGATCAATTTGTTATGAATGTGTTTGCTCACGCCAACGTTGTGTTGACACCATCATTTTCCGAGTGAATAACCAATGCAGCAACTTGACTGCACATGAGGTGAGTAAAATCAAAATACTCATCGCCACAGCTGCCACGGTATCACCTGCATCATCCATATTCAGCACCGCCACCGATGCCAAATTGGTATCAGGTGAATAAAGGAAAATCGCAGCTGAAACAGTAGTCATGGCATTGACAAATAAATACACCAACACATCACACAGCGCAGGAAAGGTTAAAGGCAAATATACTTTGCGGAACATTGTCCAATGTGAAGATCCTAAACTTTGTGCAGCATGATCAAGTTGATTCGGGATCTGTTGAATCGCATGCGTTAAGGTCAAATGTGGCACAGTGTAATAATGAATAATGGTTGAAATCACCAACAGCGTCATCGTACCGTAAACGAAAGACACAGGATTTTGCGGTGCATTAAAGAACAAGATATAAGCAATACCCAACACCAAGCCCGGCACAGCCAAAGGTAATAACACCAAGACTTTTACATAGTTTTTAAGTAAAGGATGTGCTTTAAAACGGGTACTAAATAAGGCAATGATGAAAATTATCATCGTACCGAAAACTGTACTAAACAATGCCAATTTGATTGAGTTAAAATAACTTGCCCAACCACCACCATCAACATAGTCAAAACGATAATGATTTAAGGTCATTGACAAATCATAGGGCCAATAGCGAATGAATGATGCGAGAATCGCAGTCACAATAATCAGTAAAATGCCGCCTGAAATCACCCCACAAAATACAGTTAATGCTTTTTCAATTCGAGGATTGGCACGCAAACGATAAGGCTGAATTTGGAAATTTTGATAGCGTTCCTGATGACGACTTTGGTATCGATCAAAAATGAATGCCAACACCGCAGGACAGAGCAACAAAATCGAAATGACGGCACCCATGTTCATATTTTGTTGACCAATGATCTGCTTATACACATCCAACGCCATCATATTGAATGAGCCGCCAATCACTTTAGGAATCCCGAAATCGGTAATGACATAAGTAAATGCCACCAGACAGGCACTGACTAAACCATAGCGAATCGCAGGAAAAGTCACTGCCCAATGGGTTTGTAGTGTATTTTTTCCTAAAGCATGCGAAGCCTCAATCAAGTGTTGATCAATATGGCGAAATGCACCCATCATCAACATGACCATGGCAGGAAATAGCCAAAAGCAATAGCTGATCAAAATGCCTAGTGGACCATAAATTTCCACCTCTCCCAGCATGCCCTTAAACACACCTTGCTGACCAAACAAATACACCAAAGCCAATGAAGGTAAAAGTGAAGGCGCAAGAATCGGTAAAAATGCCACGGTTTTAAAGAAAGCTTTGCCTCGAATATTGCAATTGATCAATGCAAAAGCATAAACACTTGCCAAGCTCACCGTAATCAACATGGCTGTAATGGCGATCCACATCGAATTAAAAATCGATGAGATTAAGGCCGGATTGGAAAAATAAGCTGTAAATTTATCCAACCCGACAAATTGATGCTGTTCATTTAAAAATGCGCTTTGCATCAATACGATTAAGGGTGCAATCAAACTCAAGGTGAATAGAATTGCTGCGACAAACAACACCGCACTTGAACGCAATGAATAACGAAAACGATGTGCTGTTTGACTACT
>JAHQCQ010026702.1:94673-140325 GCA_023539305.1 Ilex asprella
GCACTTGAACGCAATGAATAACGAAAACGATGTGCTGTTTGACTACTTAATAAAGCATCTGCGGCAGACTGATTTAACATCTCGCATGCCCTCGTGAATCAAACACATGTAAGTCACGAATCGGCACTTGCAGATACATTCCATCTTGCACAACCGCCATATGTTGATGATCCACATCAACTTGCAACATATTGTCATCGGCCTGATTTTGGTTTTTCACCACGCAGAATAAACGACGTTTTGCGCCTAAAAACTCAGTGTTGACAATACGTACAGCTAAATTTAAATATTCAGTAGAAGGTTCATTTCCAGCAACTAATTTGACATTTTCAGGTCGAAAAGCAATTTCATAATGTTCATCTTGGGTAAAGCTTAAATGTGGAAATTCAATAAAAGATTGCTCATTCATTTTTAAACGATGCGTATCGACCGCCACTGTCTGTATAAAATTCATCGAACCAATAAACTGTGCTACAAAACGAGTTTGCGGTTTGTAATAAATATTATGTGGTGTATCGAGTTGTTCAATCACACCTTTATTCATCACCGCCACACGGTCAGAAATACTTAACGCCTCTTCCTGATCATGCGTAACCATGATCGCAGGCAAATTTAATTGACATTGAATGGTACGAATTTTTTGGCGGAGGTTTAAACGTACCAACGCATCCAAAGCGGACAAAGGTTCATCCAACAATAAAACATCAGGATTGGGCGCAATCGCACGGGCTAAAGCCACACGCTGTTGCTGACCACCTGACAATTGATTGGGATATTTTTCTGCAATATTGGGCAATTCAATTAAGTTTAATAATTCATTGATACGAAATTGAATCTCTTGCGCTGACCAGTGTTTTTTATGCAAACCAAATGCAATATTTTCCGCCACAGTTAAGTTTGGAAAGAGTGCATAGTTTTGGAAAACAATACCACATTTACGTTTTGCAGTATTAAAATGAGTAATATCAACCTGTTGTTTAATCACTTTGCCATAATCTGGCTGTTCAAGCCCAGCAATGATGCGTAGTAATGTTGTTTTACCACAACCTGATGGACCTAAAAAGCTAACAAATTCACCGGCTTTCAAGTCAAGGTTAATGTGTTCCAAGACACGGCTTGAACCAAAAGATTTTTGAATATCCATCACTTCAAGCACTGTTTTTGATTCTGCCATTTTAAACGTTCTTAAAGTTGAGAGCAGATGCCCTGCCGAATTTGGCATGGCTTGCCCTGTCCTACTATTTTGTAAATGCGATGGAATTTGCATACTGCACCTAGTTTTTAATCGTTAATTTTGAATAACTGATTCTGAATAGCTTGTTGTGTGTACATGATTCAATTACTTTTCAAATTTTGCTGACCATTGTTTTAGAATTGATTCACGCTGTTCAGCTGCCCAATAAAAATCATTCTTCACCAATTGCTGCGCAAGATTTTTTGGGAAGTCTTGATTTTTGCTGTGAACATTTTGATGTGCCACCATTGAAAAGTTTTGTGCATAAGCTTCATTGGCAGCTTGGCTAATGCTCCAATCAATAAACTTCTCTGCACTGCTGAGTTTTTTCGTACCTTTGACAATGGCTGAGGCTTCCATTTCCCAACCTAGCCCCTCTTTCGGATAGACAATTTCTAAAGGCGCACCACGTGATTTCAACTTAAAGCCCGGATAACCAAACGAAATTCCAATGACCGTTTCACCCTGAGCCGCCATCTTGCAAGGCTTCGAGCCTGAATGCACATATTGAGAAATGTTTTTATCGAGTGCCTGCATATATTGCCAAGCTTGCTTTTCACCAAAAATTTGCATCCATGCAGTCACATCCAAATAGCCTGTACCACTCGATGCCGGATTTGGCATCACGATTAACCCTTTATAAATTGGTTTCGTCAGGTCTTGCCATGTTTGCGGAATCGGTAGTTTTTTCTTTTCCAATTCAACAGTATTGACACAAACAGCCGACTCCCAAGCGGTCATGCCTGTCCATGTTGGAAAGTCTTTTTGGCTATAAAAATCGGTTTTAAGTTGTTCGACATGCTTCGGACGATACGGTTGCAATAAGTCTTTTTTTTCCATGACCAATAAACTGGTCAAAGCAAGTCCCATCACCACATCGGCTTGTGGATTCTTTTGTTCTGCTAATAATTTTGCGGTGATCACACCTGTCGAATCACGCACCCATTTTACTTTTAATTCAGGATGTGCTTTGCGTAATTCCCATTGATAACGCTTTAATTGATCAGCTTCAACCGCGGTATAGACCGTGATTTGCTCAGCATCATTCGAGGTTGAAGACGTGGTGCATGCCGTGCTGACACAAGCAAATAAAATACTTGTGCCCATGGCGAGGAGCTTTTTTTGCTGCTGTTTTAGATCCGGGCTCATTATGACATTCCTAACGAATGCTGCTTCTTGATAGCCTGTATTTCAACAAAAGTTTATGACAATTTAATTAATCTGGTTTAAACCAGATTAATTATTTTAATTCTTTATCATGACGCTTCAAAATGCAAATCGAGTACATCATGTAACCAATATTCTTGGTCAACATCGGTAATTACTCCATTTTGATCGCAGTTGGTACGGCAAATATATAACCCCATACTACCAACATTGACATGCAAAGCTTTGGCTTGTTGTTCTGACAATACTGTTGGATAGAGATTAATATGCGCTCGGGTCAATTGCCGTTGATAGTGCTCTGCCATCAAAGTCGTAATAGAACCTTCTAATTGTTGTTCTAAGAATTGAGGAAATAAGTTTGCATTGATACGTAAATGTTCAACTACCGCAGGACGACCATTGATACTACGACGTCGCCACATCGAATAAATATCATCACCCACCGAAATTTTTAAATGTGCTGCATCCCAAGAGGTCGCTTGCAGCAATTCCGCAGAAATTAATTCCGTACTTGGTACACCCCCTTGCTCAGTCACATATTGGTTAAAACTTTTGGTCGATTGCGGACGGTAAATAATTCGTGGCGCACGAACAAACCAACCACGGCGATCTAAACGATAAATCAGACCATCCATTTCCAAAGCCAATAATGCTTCTCGAACTGCGACACGTGTGGTAGCAAATTGTTCCATCAACACACGCTCTGAAGCGAGTTTGGTATTGGCACTCCATTGCCCAGACTCAATCTCATGGGCAATAGCATCTCGAATGGCAATATATTTGGGAATACGTGGAGAAGTCGTTTCTTGAACAGGCATACACATTTATTTTGTGAAAATTTCTTCTAATATACTCAAATATCGTGTCTAAGCGATGACATTTTTAAAATAAGCATAGTTCATACACAAACTTTATGTTTTAAAAAGCTCATCTTTTGATGAGCTTTTGGAGATCACAATGAAATGTGTTGAGTCTAAAAGACTCATCATTTTTCTCAAAGAATTACTTATTTGTTTTGTTTGGCATCTCCATATTTGAATGATCCATATCCTTCATCGAAGAAGGCATATTGGTCATTTTTGAATGATCCATTTGTGACATTTCTGAGGCGTTTCCATGCTGATGTTGCGTTGAGTTATTTGATTGAGTTTTAGAATCCTTGTTTGTTTTACAATTTTTTTCACATTTCTTTTGTTTTTTGTCTATTGGCTGTTCATCGACTGTTCTAGTCAATACTTTATCTTCATCCTCATGTGCCCATGTTTGAACTGTGGTCATTAAAGCACCCATACAGATTAAAGCTGTTACACTTCGACTAAGTATATTTTTCATGAGTTTCTCTCAGATTAAGTTTGTTGACTTTTACAATAAAATAATTTGCCAAACTTTAAAGTGACGTGAAAATGATATTTTAGTCAGCCATAATTATATGAGCATTTATAAAGCGATCTACAGCATATGATCACCGTATAAGGACTTTGGAGTTCTACTCATTTAATCAACTCAAAATGGGGGTTTTCCGAACAATTTGATTTTTTCTATAAAAAGAAAGCCAATGTTCATTTTAATGCCACATCAATTCGCTAAATTATTTCATTAAAAGACGGAACTAAAAAATTTAGGTGCTATCCTTTCTACCGAGAATGCACTGACATTTAAAAACACAAAAGAACTTATTATCATTTTAAAATATAGGAATTATATAGAATAATTCATAGCTTTCCTTATTATTAAGCAATGATTTTAAAGGAGTTTATAGAATGATATTGACAAATAATCAGATTTTTAATTTATCTATTTTCTTTATTTTTATCATTTATTTAACTATTGAGAATGTACATGCTGAAGGGAATTGTCCTTCAGGCTATTATCCTGTAGGTGGACAAGGTGTTCAAGGTTGCGCACCTATTCCAGGTGGAGGAAGTGGTGGATATACGAATCAAAATCCAACTTTGTATCCTATGATTGAAACATTATGGGGTGCGATTGCAGAGGATAAAAGTAAAGGCTTAAAAGGGCGTCCAATTGGTTTTACAAGAAATTTTAAATCTAAAGATGAGGCACAAGCAAAAGCATTAAAAGCGTGTCAACAGGATGGCGGACAAAAATGTGAAGTATCTAAAACCTATTCTAATCGCTGTGTTGCTATAGCTGATCCAATTAATGATGGTCAAAAATCAAAAATTTTACTGGATTTTTCAGAGGATGGGGCTAAAAAAGGTGCATTAGTGTTTTGTTTAAGTGAAAATTTACAGCCTTGTCGTATTGTATATTCTGGTTGTAGTCTCGGATACTAGCACTAACAAAAACATAATTTACTGGTTCATACCCCAAATGATGATTTTGCCTTTATTAATCTGCATAAAGGCAAAACAACTGTATACCAGAAACACTTCTTGGACTTTAAACCACGGCAATTTTTTTGTTGCAGAATCTATTTTCAGTAATTTGGCTTATCAACTCGAATTATAGCTATTGCGCTCTATATGTAATTAAAAAATAAAATGATAATTGATCTATTCCATTTCTTAATTTCAACGTATTCGTCATGTTAGTCCGATGTATCATTAAAATGGTTAAAAATATGAGCGATATCCAATTTCCATAAAGGAAATCAATAAGTAATACATTTTGAATTACGAGTTCCAAAAAGGAACTTTACTATGTATTATAAACTTTGAAAAATATTGGATAACCAAAATGAAAAAAATTGCTCACCAAATTCTGCGAAAGCCATTTTTTGGAAGATTCGAAGTACCTTGGATTTGGCCTCAAGCTATTTCTAAAGAAGACTGGGAGGCTGTCACTATTCCCTTAACTGGCCAGCAAACACTCGCAGGCTACTGGAAAAGTGCACCAGCAGCAAAAGCAACTTTAGTACTTGCTCATCCAATGGGAAAAGCGGCTAAAGCATTTTGGCTTCGTTACGGACATGCGGATCTATTTTTAAAAAATGGCTATAACGTACTTATTTATGATGCTAATGGTTTTGGAGAAAGTGAAGGATTCTCATTTGACTATCCCAATGATGTATATCATGCAGGGATATATGCTCAAAAGCGGACACCCGAATTAAATGTAGGTTTAATTGGTGCGTCATTTGGTGCGGCTTGGGGACTATGCTCATTAGCAAAAGATGGACACCCATATAAAATTGCAGTATTTGAAGGCGCATTTCCGACCTTACCAGAATTCTGGAAACATTATCCAGTCGCTCATGCAATACTCAAGGTATCAAATACAGTGCTACCAAAACTTAATCAGGAACTCAATCCGTTAGCAAAATCTACACAGGTAAAATATCAACCACCCATCTTATTAATGTATGGAGAAAAAGATATCTATACCCCACCCGAGTTTGGCCACCGGCTTAAAGTAGGGCTCGAACATGTAACACAAGTAGAAATTAAAATCTTCGCGGATGCAGAACATACTTATATTTATCGAGATTTCCCTGAACAATATTCAGAATGCGTAATACCCTTTTTAAAGCAGCATTTTGCTTAGAAACGGTTTTATTACAAACCTATCTCTAAAGGCTTATTCAGCACGATGATTCTTATATGAATAAGCCTGCAACTAAAATCGATGGAAAAATATTTTGTCCAGTTTGGAATGGCTCTGGATGCCGCTATTCGCTGAGATCGCGATCAATACAATAGCAGACAAATGTTGTGTAGCACCGTCAATGGACTTGAGTAGTCATCAGCTAAAATTTCGAATAGTGCCAAATTTGTGCCAAATAAAAAGGGAATCAAACTATTCGTTTGATTCCCTTTTTATTTGGCGGGAGCGGTGAGATTCGAACTCAAGAAATCACTTTTCAATAGGTTGTATTATATTTTTTCATTAATTATCAACTCACTAAATTCTTTTAGATTTTATTGTTTGTGCCAAGTTTTGTGTCAAAGTCTTTGATAAAAAATCAATTCAGGGGCTTTGAGTGAATAGAAAAAAATGCTACTACTTATACAATGGCTGCTTTACCATCCATTCTTTCCTATGATCGATGGGAATTAATTGCGGTGTTGCATCAAAGCAAGAATCGAGTTAATTACTTCACTCGGTTCTAAATGAAATACTATCAAAGTATTTTAGGATGAAACATTATAATTCTAATAATGGCGTTAATTCCCTTCTTGCAATCTCATAGGCTTCATCACGATCTACGCCCATTGCGTATAGCAATAACTCAGCGATTTCAGTACCTGCATCTCTCCAGGTTTTATGTCCTTCTAATACGAGAAAAATAGATGTCAAAACAGATCCTGCGATCAAAGACATGATGGAAAGCAGTTGATCCTCACGGAATGTATATCGCTTATTGTCTAAACCAGCCATTACATCTGGCAATGGTGAATCACTACTTGACCATAAGGCCATTAATGATTTTGAACTGAAAGCAAAGCGGCATATAAATCGTCCCCAATCGGACTCTTCATGGGCTCTACGAACATACATACGAATACCAGTTGCAAGGCGAATAGCCGAATCTGATTCATTCCCTAGTGTTTTAATAACACGTGCATTCATTTCTTCCGCAAGTTGAGATGCGATGTCTTCGAACAATGTATCAGGATCTAGCTGATTATTATAAATAGTACCACGAGCCACACCAGAAGCTGAAGCGAGCTCACTTATACTAATATTAGTAGAGCCTTTTTCAGCAAAAAGTTTTAATGCTGTCTTATGGATTCTTTGCTGTGATGAAGATAAACGCACAATTTAAACCTTTTGAACAAGAATGCAGTATTTGAACAATTTTGACTATTATTATACAGATTATACCATTCATCAAAACTTTTTGTGAGTTTCTTACGTAACCAACCCAATTTTGCTTTTATCGGTTGATCTGCATTTTTCCAATAGACTGAGTAACTTGCTCACGAATATGCTATATACCTTGTTGCATAATATCTAAAGTAGATATTCACTCCCCAAAGCTAAAATAAAACGTTGAGGCTTGGGAATCAGTAAATATCCTAGTCCAGTAGAAATAAGTGGAAAAATATCTCCACTTCTTAACTTATTATTCAGTTTAAATGTTTTAAGAAATTTCTGCGCAGTTGTATTTTGCTGAATATCATTGGCATTTTAAGAATACATCCTTGTATTCTTAAAACTTAGTTTATTGTTTTGCCCAATCTAGGCTCTTTTCCCATAACTCATTGGCTAAATTAATATTCTGAGCAGCAGGCGAAGAAACTTTGACTTTACAATCTTCGTAATAGAACCCCGTATCGCTAGCAAGCTGCGGTTGGGTAGCACAATAAAGTGTTGTTTTCGCACCTTCCTCGGGGCTAATCATAAAGCGACTAATGAGCTTAACTAAGGGTTGTGGCAAACCTCGCCATACATTGGTTGAAACAATACCCGGATGAATGGCATAGGTTGTTACACCTGTACCGTACAAACGTCGTCCCAATTCTTTTGCGAACAAGATATTGGCGAGTTTGGCGACTGCATACTCTTTTAAACCACCAAAACTCTTGGTGAACTGCAGTACAGTATTAAAATCAATGTCCTGTGCATGTCGGTGTGCCTTACTTGCAACCACAATCACGCGTGCAGGTTTTGATTCAATCAATTTTTCAGTGAGTAATTGGGTGAGAAGAAAATGTCCGACATGGCAAACCCCAAACGTAAGTTCAAATCCTGAAGCGGTCATGCCTTTCTGACCAGCCAAACCTGCATTTGCAATCAGTAAATTCAAAGGCAAATTTCGAGAAAGAAATTGTTCCGCACACTGTCGTACAGAGTCTAAATCAGCAAGATCTAACTCTATAAACTCCACCTTTGCACGCCCAAAACTAAGACTTTGGATTTCTTGAAGTACAGCTTGTGCTTTCTTTTGAGAGCGACACGCTAAAAAGACATGATAGCCTTGTAAGGCTAGCTCTCTTGCAGTGACTGCACCTATACCAGAGTTTGCACCTGTAATTAAAGCGACTTTACCATTTAATTTGAATTGAGACATGCTGTTATCCTGCCTGTTGCTGTTTCAAAAGATCTAAAGCGACATCAACAATCATATCTTCCTGCCCACCCACCATACGACGACGACCCAATTCCACTAAAATATCAACGGTATTTAAATCATAACGTTTAGAAGCAATTTCGGCATGACGCAAGAAGCTTGAATATACCCCAGCATACCCTAATGCAAGTGTTTCACGATCTACTCGTACTGGGCGATCTTGCAATGGTCTCACTAGTTCATCAGCAGCATTCATCAACGTAAATAAATCAGTACCATGATGCCAACCTAAACGTTCAGCAGCGGCAATAAAAACTTCTAGTGGTGCATTGCCAGCACCAGCCCCCATACCCGCAAGGCTGGCATCAATACGGTCACAGCCTTCTTCCACAGCAACAATAGAGTTCGCAACGCCTAAACTTAGATTATGGTGCGCATGTATACCTGTTTGTGTTTCAGACTTTAGAACATCTTTCATCGCTCGGAAGCGTGCGCGAATATCATTCATCGACATCGCACCACCTGAATCCACCACATAGATACACTGTGCACCATAGGACTCCATCAGTTTACCTTGTTGTGCCAATGCTTCAGGCGTGGTCATGTGGCTCATCATCAGGAAGCCCACGGTATCCATACCTAACTCTCGGGCATATTCAATATGCTGTTTGGAAATATCAGCTTCTGTACAGTGTGTCGCAACACGAACAACACGGGCACCTGCCTTATAAGCCGCTTTGAGATCGTGAATCGCACCAATGCCAGGTAACAATAAGGTTGCAATTTTCGCATGGTTGAGTACATCAGCAGCTGCCTCAATCCATTCCAGATCTGTATGTGCGCCAAAACCATAATTGAAGCTTGAACCTTGTAATCCATCACCATGCGCAATTTCAATACTGTCTACTCTTGCTTCATCTAAGGCTTTGGCAATTTGTTGCACATTTTGAATGGAGTACTGATGGCGGACTGCATGACTGCCATCACGTAAAGTCACATCGGAAATATATAATTTTTTGATCTTATCCATCGTTCAACCCTCAACCAATGCACGTTGTGATTGGAGTGATGCAGCCATTTTCTCACCTGTTGCCAACGCTGCCGAAGTCATAATATCTAGATTGCCCGCATAGGCAGGTAGGTAATGCGCTGCACCCTCAACTTCTAAAAACACACTGGTTTTTAGCCCAGAAAATTTCCCTAATCCTGCAATATTAAGTGGGACAGATTCAGGAATCACCTCGAACTGGACTTTTTGTTTTAAGCGATAGCCAGCAACATATTTTTGAACCTCAGCCACCATCTGCTCAATCGAGGCTTCAACCGCAGCCTGATCCGCAGCTTCAGACAACACATACACCGTATCACGCATCAATAAAGGAGGTTCAGCAGGATTGAGGACAATAATAGCTTTGCCTTTTACTGCACCACCGACCGTTTCCAAAGCTTTCGATGTTGTTTCAGTAAACTCATCAATATTTGCCCGTGTTCCAGGACCAGCTGACTTACTGGAAATAGAGGCCACAATTTCAGCATAATGGACTTTGGCAACTTTTGAGACCGCTGCAACAATCGGAATCGTTGCTTGTCCACCACAAGTCACCATATTTACATTGAACTGATCGATATGTTGCTCAAGATTCACCACAGGCACACAATATGGACCTATTGCCGCAGGAGTTAAATCCACCATACGGATATTTGGCTTATGTTGTCTTAATATTGCATCGTTTTTAATATGTGCATTGGCAGAGGTGGCATCAAAAACAATATCGATCTGCTTAAATTCAGGTAGGTGAATAAGCCCTTGAACACCTTCAGACGTGGTTGCAACCCCCATTCTTTGGGCACGAGCCAAGCCATCCGATTCTGGATCAATACCAACCATGACAGCGATTTCAAGATGCTCAGCATAACGTAACATCTTGATCATGAGATCACTGCCGATATTACCACTACCAATAATTGCAGCCTTGATTTTATTTTTTGATTGATTATTCATGTTCTCCACCTATACCAACTGGCAACTGACAGAACCTAAACGACCAATATAGGCAGTCACCCGATCACCAGCTTTGACATTGACCATTGGTCCCAGCGCACCAGATAAAATGACCTCACCAGCTTTTAAACCAATCCCTTTTTCACACATGGTACGAGCCAACCACCAAGCGGCTTTCAATGGATGACCTAAACAAGCGGTTCCATTACCTTTTGATGCCAGAACTTTATTGTGTTCAAGTTCCATTTTTACTTTTGCTAGATTTAAGCTGCCTATTTCGATTGGCTGATTTCCTAGAACGAACAAACCACAAGATGCGTTATCGGCTACCGTATCTTCCAGTGTGATTTTCCAGTCATGAATCGCGCTATCGACGATCTCTAAAGCGGGTAAGGCATAAGCCAATGCAGATATGAACTCACCCCACGATGGTATTGGTCCAACGAGATCATGCCCAACAATAAAAGCAATTTCAGCCTCAATTTTAGGTTGCAACAATTGACTGACTGGAATACTGTCACCATCTAGATATTCCATATCATCAAATAAAATTCCAAAATCAGGTTGATCTACACCTAGCTGTTGTTGAACCGCTTTGGAGGTTAAACCTACTTTCTTCCCGATAATTCTCGAACCTTGGCTCAGCTTATATTCTGTATTGATTTGTGCCACTGTATAAGCGTCATCCAACCCAGAGACTTGATAACGCTGAGTAATTGGGGCAATTGTTTCACCAGATTCACGCGCCTGTCTGAGGGCTTCTGCTGCTGCATGTAAATGTATACTCATGCGCTCACCTCATTGTAATGCGTGGTTCTCTGACCAAGTCCCAATTGCTGTTGTAACTGTTGAATAACTGCATTGATTTCCACTTGTCTAGAAACAGCAAAGGTAAATCGATCAGGTCGCAATAAAGCAACAGGTTTATCTTGCCCACTCTTTATTAACCAGTTCACCATATTGCCCTCGATATCTTCTACTTCCAATACATCAGGGTTCAGGTTCCGTGCAGTATGTGCTTGTGGGCGTTCAGCATAGGGATAAAGCGTAATAAACTGACACCCCAACTGTTTTAGAAACTGCTTAAATGTTTCAGACATGCCTTCTGTTGGGTCTACACTTAATCCAATTAAGGCATAGCCATTACCTAGCAAGGAATCCAGTAAAGTTTGTTTGCCATCAAAGCCTCTAACTATAGGCTGTGGTGAAAGACTACCTTCTGGGCTCGAACGATGCTGACGCGGTAAACCAAAATACTGACCTTTGGTATAGACAGGTTTTGGTTTAAAGCCACCTTCCTGCCCCCACTCTTTGAGTTTAGGAGTAGCAAGCACTCCTTTAATCACGCCATCACGGATTTTTCCAATCAATGGGTTGGTCATTGAAACAAGGTCTTTGAGTAATACTGAACCTTGTATCATTGCTTTAGCATGATCATGACGCTCACTTTCATAGCTATATAATAGTTTTTCACCCGCTTGACCATTGAGTACCGCACTGAGTTTCCAACCTAAATTGGCTGCATCACGGATACCTGAACTTGCACCTTGCCCCATAAATTGTGGAGTCATGTGGGCAGCATCACCTGCCAGAAACACACGTTTATCTCGCCATTGATTTGCAACCAAGGCATTGAAGGTATAGACCAGTTTACGTTTTACTTCAAAGTCATCAGGATTTACGAATTTGGATAACAACATACGTACTGTTTCAGGTTGTTCCATATATTCTTTGGTTTGACCTTTTTTCAGCATAAACTCAAAGCGATGGAATCCATCTGGCTGTACACAGCTCACTACTGGTAGATCTGGATCAACTACAAAATTAAAATACGGTAGATGACGTAAGCCCTTATTTCGATCTTTCTGTTTTAGATCCACAACCAGCCATGGCTCTGGGAAGTTTTTCCCTGACATTTCAATACCAAGCTTGGCACGAACCGTACTACGACCACCATCAGCGCCGACCAAATAACGTGCGGTAACTTGTTGGACGTCATTATCCCCCTGTACTTCTGTTTTAACATCAGTCTCATCACTAAAACGATAGACTTGTGTTGCCTGATGAATCACAGTCACACTGTCTGCATCTTGACTAAAATTAATCAGCTCTCGTCCACGCAAAATTTGAACATTTGGATATTTGGCTAAAGCATTGGTTAAAGAAGTTTCTAAATACGGCTGATAATAGAAATTCACCACCGACCAACCGAATGGACGTTTAAGCGGCTTGTATTGTGCAATCACGGTTCCATCTGGACGAACCAGTTGTACAGGCGTATCCAAGAGCATATCTTTTTGCAGTTCTTCTGCCATATCAATCGACTGGAAAATACGCATACATTCATCATCGGTATACACCGCACGGGCATTGCCATAAAATACAGGTTCACGTTCCAACACCAATACTTGGTGTCCACGTTTGCCTAAAATATGGGCCAACACCAATCCAGTTGGTCCTAGACCTGCAATCACCACATCAACATTTTGTGATACTGGTTTTTTAATTTTCTGACCTGTCATGTTTAGAACCTCTAAAACTAGATGGGTGAATATTCAGGATGAATCACAGTTGAGATTCCCTGTTTCAAATTATTTAAATTGGTGGAAAGCATATACAGCTTGCTTAAATTCTCGGGCTTGTGCCCCCAAGAACTGATTGCAAAATACTTGGTCGGTTTCCATGTGCTTTCATCTACCACCAATGGAGCCCATCCAAACTCAATTTCAAAACCTGATGGACTAATCACATAAAATGACAATTCCTTGTCATTTGGATGCTGCCCAATCTCATGCGCCATTTCATAACCAAGCTGCTTACATCGTTGAAAGGCATTGGATAAGTCATCTAAAGAAGTGCCTTGCAGATTCATGTGTTGCACTTTAGTCCGAATCGGATCTAGCGCGACTTCTCTGGTTGTCGCAATCGCAACTGAATGATGACGTTCATTTAGACGTAAGAAAGTTACATCCAGTGTTACACCACTAATGACTTGCTCAATCTGGTCACTCAATCTTGCATCAAAGATTTCTTGCCAAAACCGTTGCATCTTTAAAGGCTTCCGCGAGGTAATCGCTACATGCCCCATTCCGGCATCACCCGTCACAAAGCTTGAGGTCAACATATTTAAGGGTTCATCACTCAAGTTGGCTTCAACAAACAGCTCGATATTCTGTTTTTTAGGTCCTAAGATGCGCCAGAATTGTTTTACCCCTCTTTGCTCAGCCTCTGCCAGCGTACTTTTTTCAACGGCAATATCACGTTCAACCAATCGATTGAGAATAATGTCTAGTGATTTTTGGTCTATCACCTGCCAGCCCAGTGCAATAAAATCTTCTGCACTGCCTTTTTGTACAATCAAGCGTTTGGCATGATGGTCCATACGAAAGCTAAGTTCATTCATTGACTGTTCTTCATCGTTAAAGTGCAGCCCTAAACCTTGTTGCAGAAACATATTCCACTGTTTTAATTTGTTTGATTCAATCACGACATAACCCATACGGACTGAACCAAAAATATCCTGATCTATTGTGGTGCTATTCATATACTCACCTTTTCAATTGATAGCTTGTCTAGCAAAGAAATCTAGACTGAGTTGATTAAATTCATCAGCTCTTTCCCACTGCACCCAATGACCCGTGTTCGCAAATAAATACACATCGCAATTTGGCATGATTTTCTGTAAGGTTAATGCTCCACTTGGACGGTTCACTAAATCATTCGCCCCCCAAACCACTAAAGTTGGAACTTTACATTTTTTAAGTCGTGAATCACGACTAAAGTCCATGCGAATAGCACTTTTCAACCCTGTAGGCCGTCTTAATGGCGGTGACGCGATCACATCTGGATCAATACTGGCTTGAAAACGTTCTCGTATGACACTTTCTGGAACTTGACTGCCATCAAAAACCAGATATTCACGGATAAAGGTTCTGAGCTTATCCATACTTGGTCCTTTACCACCGTAATAATTTAATAGGCAGTTCAGACCTTTCGTCGGTAGACCTTTGGTCGTATTAATTCCACCAGGTCCCATAAGAATCAAGCTTGCTACTCGTTCTGGTTGTTCTAGCGCCATGCGTAAGCCGCATGCACCACCAAGTGAATTGCCAATGATGTGAACTTGCTTAATTTTCAATGCATCCAACAAACCCAACATTATTTCAGCTAAATCTCCAAATGGATCATCTCGATTTACACCTTTTGAAGATTGCCCATAACCCTGCATATCTGGGATAAGGACACGATGTTTAGTCGCTAAAGCGTCTATATTTTTAGAATAATTCGATAATCCAGAAGCACCTGGACCACCGCCATGCAACATAAGCACGGGAAAACCGTCACCTTGTTCACTTAGGAAAATCTGTCTCTGACCAAATTTCACCACTTGGGATGTCAACGTATGAGTGTTCGTCATTTTTTCTTTCTCAAATACTCTATATACTCAATTTGAACATAACTGTTCAAATTAATCAATATTTGTTCACTTTTTTTAAACTTATACATTTCAGATAGATATAATTTTTATAAAAATTTCTTCATAAACAACATTAAAAAATATAATTTTTACATAGTAATTGATTATTGAACACTTTTGTTTAATATTAAATACTCATGTAAAACTTAAGGATGATGTTGTGATCGGACCACTCAAATCAAAACTAATATTTATTGCTCTTTTAAGCCCAGCCTCTTTAACTTATGCATCTGGTGTTTTTGTCGATACTCAGACTGCATCTGGTGTAGGTTATGCTTTTGCGGGGTCATCAGCACTTGCACAGAATGCAAGTGTGGTCGCCTATAATCCTGCAGCAATGATGGGTTTAAGTTCAGGCCATTATTTGTCAGGTTCAGCATCCTATGTTGATGCACAAACCAATTTCAAAGGGGAAAAAAACTCATCAATTTCCCCCATCGTTCCAACAGGGAGTGAGGAAGCTAACATTGAACGAAAATTTATCGTGCCAAGTGCCCAATATGTATATCGCAGTGAACAACCATTTGCTGTAGGGATGAGTGTATCTCCACTTTATGGCAATAAAGGTGAGTGGGATAAAGATTTTGTTGGGCGATATCAAGGGCTTAAAACTGAAGTCACAGGTGTGAACGTAAATGCTTCATTGGCATTTGAAATCAATCCGCAACTCATGGTTGGATTAGGATTAAATTATCTTGATTTTGATGCCACGCTTACCAGAAAAGCGGCACCACTGATCAATACTAATCCACCTCTTTACTTGGGGGATGCTCAGGGTGAATTAAAAGGAGACGGAGATGGGTGGGCTGGCAATATAGGGATATTCTTACGACCAACAGATAAGTTAGATCTGGGTTTAACTTATCGTTCTGAAACAAGTTTAAAACTGGATGGTTCTCTAACCGTCACAACACCTGCTGCAAAATTGGTTAATCCAGCTACGGTCGAGGTTAAAATGCCACAAAGTGCGAGTTTGGCAGGCGCCTATCGTTTTACGCCTCAATGGACAGCGCTTGCAGAACTTACTTGGTATGATTGGTCTGTTCTTCCTGCTTTTAGTGCAGTAAATCCTAACAATAATGCCGTTGTATACGAGGAACAACTTAACTTTAAAGATGGTTTAAGATCAAGTATCGGCGCACTCTATCAAATTACACCGATAACACAACTTCGATTCGGTATGGCTTATGATCAATCCATTGTTGAGTCATCCTCTGATCGAACAGTCCGATTTCCAGATGCCGATAGAATCTGGCTTTCATTGGGGGCAGGTTTTCAAATGACACAAAACCTCGGTATAGATGTTGGGTATTCACATATTTTTGCAAATGAGGCAACAATTGAAAGTCCAACTGTTGTTGCAGGTAAACCAACGATGCAGACACTCAATGGTTCTTTTGACACTGACGCAGATATTTTTTCACTTCAGTTAAATTATAAATTTTAATGATATAGCCCAAGTTCACATTATAAAATAAGGTGGACTTGGGTTATTAACACTTAGTCTATTTTTATCCAAACCTGACTTCGACCTAAGGCTGAAGTACCAATATATCCTCGTAAAATTATTCTTGTACCATTCCCATTCATTTTAATTTTTCCTTTATAAATATTACCATTCATCGGATCAATCACATGACCATCATTATACTCATTAGGTCGATTCACATTTTTCTTAAACCCATAAAGAATCCTCATTTCTTTCAATGGTATATCTTTTAACTCACCCTTACATTTAAAACATTTATCCATTAAAGCCGAACTGTGACCAGGCAGAGGGTATATTTCCTCAATTCTACCTTCGTATTCACCATCATTACTTTTGTAAATATTGATTTTAGCCCTTACATAACCATTTTTATCATCTATTGCCTTCCACATCCCCGTAATATCTTGAGCCCATGTATTTGATATAAAAATATTGAATAGAAAAATCTGGATAAAAATCATCCCTACTGATTTCATAAACGTTTTCCCCCGCTCGTTAAAATTATCTTTTCAAAAAAACTAAACGTATTCCAATTAAAATAATACAAAAATATTAAACACAATTGTTCAATTTTAATCACTATTGATCTAATATAAGCATATTGATATTTTGTTGTCTAGAAATACTAGCGACTAAAAAATTACAACTCTGCTGAGGAACAGATATGACAAACACAATATTTCAGCAAGGAAGAATTGATGTGCATCATCACATTGTTCCTCCAGTTTTTAGAGAAGCGATGCTGAATAAAGGCATCGATAAAGTCGCTGGTGCCCCATTACCTATATGGACACCAACACAATCGATTGACATTATGGATCAGATTGGCACTGAGACTGCACTCGTCTCTCTGTCCGCTCCCGGTGTCTATTTTGGAGATGTACAAGAAGCATGTCGCTTGGCTCGTCAATGCAATGAATACACGGCTGAAATGCGTCAAAACTTTCCAAATCGGTTTGGATTCTTTGCCGTTCTTCCAATGCCACTGACCCAAGAAGCTTGTGCCGAAGCGATATATGCATTAGAAGTCCTGAAAGCGGATGGTATTGTCTTATTGGGAAGTACCAATGGTATTTTTCTTGGTGACAGCCGCTTTGAAGAACTCATGTTTGAACTCAACAAACGTAAAGCGATTGTTTTTATTCATCCAAATCTGCATGAGACCAGCGAAAATCTAGGATTAACCACGCCTGGATTTATTCTTGAATTTTTACCTGATACCACACGTGCAGCAGTTAATTTAATTACTTCTGGCGCGATGGAGCGCTATCCAGATATCCAGTTTATTCTCGCGCATGCAGGGGGTTTCCTACCTTATATTGCATGGCGAGTCTCACTAGGTAACCTAATGACTGAAATGAATAAAAATGCACCACAAGGAATCATGACCTACATCAAGCGTTTTTATTTTGATACTGCTTTATCACCATCTCCTTACGCCATGTCGGCATTAAAGGAACTTGTAGGCTCAGAAAGAATTTTATTTGGTAGTGATTTTCCATTTGCACCGGCACCTGTGTCTCATATGCAAGTACAGACCCTTGGCGAGTTAAGTATTTTTAATGAGTCAGATCATTATAAAATTCAAAGAGGAAATGCACTTAGTTTGTTCCCTCAATACAAAAAAGCAAATGAAGAAGCCAGTCCACGCCCAATTTACCAACAAGAATCCTTTGGTAATAAATTTAAACGTTGGATGATCCAACCGATTATCGCAATCGCAGAAAAAAAGCGTGCGAAATAGGCTTATTGAGACATTTGTTATGGCTTTACATATAGTTCATTTTATTGATCCTCAACATAAAAAACGTTGGGGACTCATTCAGGAAGATCAAATTACTTCATTGCTGCATGAGTTTGAAAGCACCCAAGAAATTATTCAATGTGGCATTCTAGAACTGGCAAAATTAGCAACGGAGAGTAAAGAAAAATACTTACTCAATGAGATAGAGCTACTGAGTCCAATCACGAATCCATCGCAAATATTATGTCAGGGGGCAAATTACCGCCAGCATATGCTTGATTCGGGAATCAACCCTGATACCCAGTCATTTAATATGTTTTTTACCAAATCATTGGCATCCCTTCATGGACCAACAGGATGGATTGAAAAACCAAATCACGTTAATTTACTAGACTATGAAATTGAATTAACACTGGTATTGGGTAAAAAAACGCAATGCGGTGTCACAGTCACTACAGATAACTTACATGAATATATTGCAGCTATATGTATTGGCAATGATATTTCAGCGCGTGATATACAAATTCCACAAATGCAATTTTATAAGGGAAAAAGCTATCGTACATTCTGTCCGCTCGGTCCTGTACTTTGTTTATTGAATAAGGCAGAAATGCATTATCTCAACAAGCTACAACTTAAATTGAAAGTAAATGGCGAAGTCCGTCAACAGGATTCGACCGAGAATCTAGTCTTTAAACCCGCTGAGACACTGACTGAATTCTCTCAGATTACTAATTTTGAAGTCGGTGATGTACTCATGACAGGTACACCATCTGGATGTGCACTTGGATTGCCATCGACAACACTGATAAAAATGACAGGGCTTTTACCTGAGAAGCTCAAATGGCAATTGTTTAACAAAAGCCAGTCCCAACGCTCTCAATATCTAAAAATTGGTGATCAGATTGAATCTCATATTTTTAGTAGTGATGGCAAAATCAATTTAGGCTATCAAAAACATACTGTTTGTTAAGTAGAGAATCCATTGTTATGAAAAAATATTTGTTTTTGTGTTTACTTGCTGCTCATCCCGTTCATTCATACGCATCAGACCAGCTCAATGGTACGGTATGGAAAACGATTGATGATCAAACCAATCAACCAAGAGCTCTTGTAAGATTTAATGAAGATAAAAATGGTGTTCTATCAGCGACCATTGAAAAAATTCTGGTTCCTAGTGAAGCGAATAAATGTAGTAAGTGCGAAGGAGCCTACCAAAACAAATCATTAGTTGGTCTGACTATCGTCAAAAATTTAAAAAGTTCAAGTGAAAACAAATATACGAATGGATCAATCTTAGATCCTAAGACAGGTAAAACCTATAGCTTTAATGCAACTCTATCTCCTGACGGCAAGAAGCTCAGTGGTCGAGGTTATATCGGTATTTCTGCACTGGGTAGAAGTCAAACCTGGTATAAAGTTAAATGATTTGAAAAAATTAGAGTTTTCTTATTTTTGGATTGAGTAGTAGATTCAATCCAAAAAAAGTATACCCCATTCCGCCCTGCCTATAACACTTGTCATACTTATGCGACCGTGTGCTTAATGAACGGACTCAATCCAGTCTATGTGGCTTCACAGCTGGGTCATAGTTTGGTGATGCTAATAAAGCGTTATAGGAAGTAAATTAACTCAGATAAGAATAAAGAAGATTTCGCTATAATTTCAAATAGTGCCAAAATTGTGCCAAATAAAAAGGGAATCAAACTATTCGTTTGATTCCCTTTAAGATATTTGGCGGAAGCGGTGTTAGTCAAATTAAACAACCAAACCACTGATAAACATACAAAAAATAATTTAATTTTAGTTTTTTACTGTTATTTTTACTACAATAAAATTTCAACCAATCATTTGTTTATATTTCATTCACCTGACACTATTCTTGCTTAGTAAGCTAATGATTGTAAATTACAAATCATCTTAAACTACCCATTCTAAGACAGTTCATGTAATTTTACCTCAATTAAGAGTTCATTCGAGAATATATTCAATTAGAAGATTTTATATTCCCCGCCCCACGTAGTGGTGAAATGCTTTCCGACATGCCATTGACTACACTAATCAAGCGTATGCATGAACAAGAACTAAAAAATGGCTTAGGCTATATTGATCCAAAACAGAATCGTATAATTACCACACATGGCTTTCGGTCTACTTTTCGTGACTGGTCTGCGGAAAAAACTAATTATGCGCGTGAAGTCTGTGAACATGTATTAGCGCACAAACTACCAGATAAAGTTGAAGCTTCTTACTTGCGTGGAGATTATCTAGATAAACGTAAAGAATTAATGGCAGATTGGGCAGAGCACTGCTCTACGCTTACAGAGTGATGTAACACATAAACCTTGTATTTCGCCTAACCAAATAATAATCTTACCCTTTATATTTATCATAGAGCCAACATGTCAATACAAACTATAAGCAGTACCATAACAAGGTTAAATAAGGAGTTAGCAGATATTACTCATCGAATGAGCTTAGAGCAGAAAAAGGGAGCTGATATAATTTCTAAAATTTTACAAATTCAAAATTCTATCGGGAAGACAACTAGCCCCTCTACATTAAAAACAAAGTTATCAGAAATTAGTAGGAAAGAACAAGAAAACGCTCGTATACAATCAAAACTTTCAGACTTACAAAAGAAAAAGATTGATATTGATAATAAGCTGCTGAAAGAAAAGCAGAACCTTATAAAAGAAGAAATACTGGAAAGAAAAAAATTAGAGGTCCTGACTAAAAAACAGCAGAAAGACGAAATTGAACATCAAAAGAAGCTGAAACGTGAAATTGATGCTATTAAAGCTTCTACCCAATATATTACTGATGTTTCAATATCATCTTACAACAATACAATACCTGAGACGGAACCAGAATATGATTTGTTTATTTCACACGCTTCAGAAGATAAAGAAGATTTTGTCAGACCGCTTGCAGAGACATTACAGCAACTTGGAGTAAACGTTTGGTACGATGAATTCACGTTAAAAGTTGGGGACAGTTTACGTCAAAAAATTGATAGTGGTCTCCGAAACTCTAAATACGGTACCGTTGTTCTTTCAACTGACTTTATTAAGAAAGACTGGACCAACTATGAACTTGATGGCTTAGTAGCTCGAGAAATGAATGGCCATAAAATGATTTTACCGATTTGGCACAAAATTACTAAAAATGACGTTTTAGATTATAGTCCGAATTTAGCCGATAAACTCGCCTTAAATACTTCTGTAAATAGTATTGAGGAAATTGCCCATCAATTAGCTGATGTTATCTTAAATCGATAAGCGCCTTCTAAAAATTAAAATTTTGACTGAGATTTACAAATAACCTAATTCTCAGTCAACTTTTGAACACCCTACAATTTAGACACTTTACAATCAATAATTTAATTATAACTAAAACAATTTTTTTTGTGATGAGTAATACTGAATTCACAAATATTGATGTATATTGAAACAATAAAACCAAATAATTTATATAAAATCAAAAACTTAAAAAATTCTTCTTTAGCCATTTCCGCCCTTTAATATTTCTTTTGATATAAGAAATCGATTCTTCATATTTGTATCCAAGCCAAATTAATGTTATATATTTAACAAATAAGTTGAGTATACAACATGAAAATATCTTTACTCATATCCTCTTTGCCTACACAGAACACATCTACACGTATGAGAGTATGGCGTTCTCTTAAAGCAAGTGGAGCCGCAATCCTTAGAGATGGTGTGTATTTACTTCCCATTTCTCATAGCGAGAAATTTGATCCTATTGCAAGTGACGTTATTTCAGAGCAAGGCTCTGCGTATGTATTCCATGCGGAGCAGCCTTTAAACCTTGAATTAGCTCCTTTCTTCAGTCGAAAAGAAGAATACGATGTCCTCTATAAACAACTCTCTGAGTTAAGAGATCGTCAATCTAAAGATGAAAAGAAAGAGCTGCTCAAGCAAATCCGTAAATTAAGAAAAAGTATCGATGCACTCGTAGAAATTGACTATTACCCCGATGAGACTCAAGCACAGGTACTAAATGAACTTTCTGCTTTAGAGCTTTCAATAGCTCGACTTGGTGAAGTGAATGAGCCTCAAGCAATACAAGCACATATTCAACTTCTAGATAAAAATAGTTATCAAAACAAAATATGGGCAACTCGTAAGAGACCTTGGATTGATCGTCTAGCCTCTGCATGGCTAATCAAGACTTTTATTGATTCAACTCCTACATTTATTTGGTTAGAAACACCAAGTGAATGTCCAGAAGAAGCTTTAGGATTCGATTTTGATGGTGCAGCTTTCAGTCATATCAATCACTGGGTTACCTTCGAAGTTCTTTTACATAGTTTTAATTTAGAAACACCTGCTTTGAAAAAAATTGCAGAGATTGTCCACTATCTTGATATTGGCGGGATTGAGCCACCCGAAGCTTCAGGCATAGAAACCGTCTTTGCAGGAATACATGAAAACATTACAGATGATGACCAATTATTAGTCGCATCAAATGCAATCTTTAATGGCCTATTGTCTAGCTTTAATAAAAATAGCTCTGTACTGAATGATTAAACGCATCAAATACTTTTTAAATTTCAAAAATTTAGGTGAAATAGCAATGAATACAAATGAAGATTCCACTGCTTTAGCTGAAAGCATTCCCCCACATGAACTTCATGGTGTTTCATTTCGTGAAGCTTTTTGGGTATGGCTTAAAGTAGCTGCGCTTAGCTTTGGTGGACCTGCGGGGCAAATCGCAGTAATGCATAAAATTTTAGTTGAAGAGAAACAATGGATTAGTGAAACGCGTTTTTTACATGCCTTAAATTACTGTACACTTGTTCCTGGTCCTGAAGCACATAAGTTGGCTGTATACATAGGTTGGTTATTACACCGAACACGTGGCGGACTCGTTGCGGGTACTCTCTTTATTTTACCGGGTCTACTTGCATTAGGAATACTAAGCTGGATTTATGCAAGTTATGGTCAGATTAGTATTGTTCAAGCATTATTCTTTGGATTAAAAGCAGCCGTACTTGCAGTAGTTCTTGAAGCTGTCATGCGTGTAGGTCGTCGAGCCTTAAAAAACAAGGTGATGGTCATTGTCGCTATCTTGTCATTTATCGGCATCTTTATCTTTGCTTTGCCTTTTCCATTTATTATTTTAGTTGCTGCGCTTATCGGTTACATCGGAAATAAAAGTGGAAGTAAAGCATTTAACGCCTCCTCATCTCATTCTGACGCTAATAGCTCTAATGCTTCATTAGCAGCTATTGATGCTGCTTTTGCTAAGCAGATCCCAGAGCATGTACAACCTTCCCATACAAGAGCTCTAAAAATTACTCTCATTGGTTTGGTCTTATGGCTCGGCCCACTTATAGCTTTTATTACTTTAATGGGCAAAGATAATGTTTATACGCATATCGCTCTATTCTTCAGCAAAATGTCCGTACTTACGTTTGGTGGTGCTTATGCAATTTTATCTTATGTTGCACAGCAAGCCGTCGAAAACTTCCATTGGCTTAAACCTAGTGAAATGCTGATCGGACTTGGTATGGCTGAAACCACCCCTGGCCCCCTGATTAGTGTAGTTCAGTTTGTAGGCTTTATGGCAGCGTATCGAGACCCAGGATCATTGAATCCTGCCTTGGCTGGTACTCTTGGAGGTATATTAGCGAAATGGGTAACATTTGTACCCTCTTTTCTATTCATTTTTATTGGTGCTCCATATATTGAAGCATTAAGAAATAATAAGGCTTTAAATGCCATACTTTCGACAATTACAGCAGCTGTTGTTGGAGTGATCCTTAATCTATCAGTGTGGTTTGCATTACATACATTATTTGCTGAAGTTAATGTAATTCATAAATATGGAATGGTTTTACAAGTTCCAGTTTTATCCAGCATTAACCCATGGTCACTAATGTTATCAATCATAGCTATGCTTGCTTTATTCCGTTTCAAACTTGGAATGATGACTACTTTAGCTGGTTGCTGCGCTATAGGAATTATTCTTCACTTTTTCGGGATAAGCGGCTAATCACTTATAACTATATAAAAATGTTTTAGTTGGACTTATTTGTCCAACTAAAACCATTCAATAATTCAAATAAAATGTATTTCAACACTTGCATGCACAATTTCTTCATGGATAGAGAGTGCCTGTTTCACTACATCTGGTGTTAAATCTACACCTGTACTCTCTAAAGCCAAGATGCAAGAAAACTTGCCTCTACCAACTTTCCAAACATGTAAATCAGTAATATTAACTTGAGGAAATTCCTCTATAACCTCTTTGATTTCATCAACCACAGGGTGAGACATTTCTGCATCGAGTAGTGTCTTTCCTGTCTCATTTAATAATCCCCATGACCATTTAGCGACAAGAATAGCTCCAACTACACCTAATAGTGCATCTAAGAAACTCCAACCAAAATATTTCCCCGCAAACAATGCAACAATTGCCAATACAGAAGTAACCGCATCAGCTACTACATGCAGAAACGCCGCCTTTTGATTTAAGTCATGATGATCGTGGTGGTGGTCGTGTTCATGGTGATGATCATGCTCGTGGTGATGGTGGTGGCCTCCGTCATGTAATAACCATGCACAAACCAAGTTTACCAATAAACCAACAATTGCAATTGGTATTGCCTCATTGTAATGAATATTCACGGGATTCATTAATCGATCGATAGATTGAATACCCATTAAAAGTGCTACAACCATAAGTAAAATAGCACTACTGTACCCTGCTAGAATCTCAATTTTCCAAGTACCAAAACTAAATCGCTGATCATGAGCATAATGTCGGGCCATTCGATATGCGAAATAAGCTAAGCCGAGAGCAACCATATGTGAACTCATATGCCAGCCATCTGCGAGTAAGGCCATCGAATTAAAAATCCATCCCCCCAATATCTCTAGTACCATCATGATTGCTGTAAGAATTGTCGCAATCAGTATTTTCTTTTGTGCTAAAGGATTTCCTTCATCGAATTGATGAGAATGACGACGATCTAAGTTACTATGAAGTTGCATAAATTTTATCTTTCCAAGATACTCCCCCCAGTATATATTTTTTTTAGGAAAAATCATGTCTCATTTGCATCAAGATAAAAAAATACTTAATCGCATCAAGCGGATTCAAGGACAGGTTACTTCTGTTGAAAAGTCATTATTAACACCTGAAAGCTCTTGTCTTGAAGTATTACAACAAGTTGCAGCAATTAAAGGTGCTGTTAATGGGTTAATGCAGCAACTTCTTGAACAACATTTAAGAGAACATGTATTGAAAGGGGATCAAAATTTTGATGAAGAAGAAATGAAACAGTACTTATTATTATTAGATCGTTATTCAAAATGAGTAGAACAAAATGTTCTACTCATTTTTATTATTAATGGCAGTGACGATCCCCTGTCTTGCTATTCGTGTGGCAGCCTGAAGAATCAGTACCACCTGAATGAGCAAAAGCATTTGTTACCGCAAGCCCCATTAAACATACCAAGATTAGTTTTTTCATGTTGTTCCCCTTTTTTTATTGAACAATAAAATAAGCTTATAATTGTACAACAAACAAACGGAATCTTTCTAAGTCATTAGTCGAAAAAGAGTTATTTAGGCCACTTTTCATGATAGTCATCAATAATATATTCATGGACGTGTACTCCATTGATTCGATGCTGCTGCAAATGCTCATGATCTGGAGGTAAATCATCATGACTGTGGGGTAAAAGAGCCTCATCCTGTGATGGCCACAAACGCATTGCAAGTAATAAAGAAATCGTTGCAATCACTGCCATCGGTATAAAAGTTTGTAATGTTCCTATGTTAGTAGTGAGCCATCCAACCAAGGGATAAGTCACTAACCAGCAAGCATGTGAAAACGCAAATTGCGCTGCGAATAGAGAGGTCCTACTCTCACTCGATGCAGATTTTCGAATCAAACGGCCTGTAGGTGTTTGTGAAACAGAATATCCAATACCAAGCACAAACCAAAGTACAAGCAAACCATTATAAGATGTAATGAAATAACCACTTAACAGCCCAATTACAAGAATTGTTGTTCCCGTCAACATCACTGATCGATCTGGGAACTTATCCAATATCTTAGGCAAAATGAAAGCCGAAAGCATTGAACCAAATCCAAATAAACCAAAAGCCCAAGTAGTCGCATTTTCAGTTAGCTTAAATGTCGATTGAACCAATACCACGGTATTTACAATCACTACAGCGCTTGCTGACGCAATTGCTAAATTGAGAGCAAGCAATGCTTTAAGTCTAGGCGTATTAAAATAAATTTTAGCTCCCTGCTTAATACGGCTATAAACACCTCTAAACGCAGGTACTTTGGCAACTGGTAATTTCGCACTTACCACAAACAAAGCAGAACCGATAAAACCTAATACCGTTCCCAAAAATAAGTTGTGATAACTCATCAAAGTTAATAAAAATGCCGCGAGCATCGGACTAATAATATTTTCTAAATCATAGGCCAATCGTGATAATGATAGCGCATTGGTATAGTCTTTTTCTTCAGGTAAAACATCTGGAATCATTGCCTGAAATGTTGGTGTAAATGCAGCAGAAGCAGATTGCAAAATAAAAATGAGAATATAAATTTGCCAAATTTGTGTCACAAACGGTAGACACAATGCTGTTAATGCTCGAATAACATCTAGCCCAACCAATACTTTTTTTCTTGGTAATCGCTCAGCAAATGCAGATGCTATAGGCGCTACACCGATATAAGCAATCATCTTAATTGCCAATGCAATACCAAGAACTTGGGCTGCTTCCCCCTTTGCAATATCGTACGCCTGTAAAGCTAGGGCGATTGTGATTAACCCCGTTCCGATTAGCGCTATTACTTGGGCCAAAAACAAATGCCGATATGTTGTGTTTTTTAGTACTTCTAGCATCTTATGGATTCCTTTTAGAACCTGACTTCTTTAGCAATTGAATCTCCTTGGAATATTATTCCAAGGAGATTGATCAAAACTTAAAAGACTTTCTTCATTTCACTAAACTGCCCTTCTACAAGTAGAGTTACAGTCACTGGATTTTCCGTACGGTTACGCCAGAACCAACCATGCTTGCCATCAAAAGCTGCCTTTAAGACACCCTGCTGAGTTGTTTCATTCTTTCCTTTTCCATAGCCATGATAGAACCCTTTAGGAGCGTTCACTGGATCACCATGGGTATCATAATTAAGACCACCTCCAACAGCTTTCCAGTCAAAGTTGACACTTGCACTTTGTGGCATCGTCAGTTTCACTTCGGTTGCTTGGCCCGGTTTAAGCTCAATACTAATGCTCTCTTTATTAATAGCAGGCATAATCATTTGAGCATTATCAGTTGCCGTTTGAGTCGAAGTTTCTACTGATATTTGTTCAACACTATTCACTGCCTGTGCAGCATTGATACCATTTTCTGACTCTTCAGTTAGTGATTGTTTGATTTCTCCCATTTTCGTTAAACCAAGCACTTTACCCATACCTGTCGGATCAATTGCATACTCCGCAGGCATGACACAGGTAACTAGCACAATAACGGCACTTACGGCAGCAATTGCTGTTGATTTAATTAACTTTTTTGATGAAGGTAATTCGATATCTTTTGGAATTTCAGCGTTATACATAATTTAGATCCTTATTGAGTAATGAAGCCAGTAAGTTGATAGCCAACAAGTAAAAAACCGAGGAACATGAGGAAGACATTGCTTTGATAAGCTGTTTTAAAGAAATAAGGTGTCTTTCTCCAAAACGTCATTAATAACAAGATGATGCACAGAGCCATAAACTGGCCTAATTCAACCCCAATATTGAATGAGATTAAATTTGCCAACAGTCCATCACTCGGAACTTCATATTCCTGAATTTTTACTGCGAGTCCAAAACCATGAATCAGACCAAAAATTAAAGTCGCGATTTTCGTGTTTGGTTGAAAACCAAACCAACGCTGATAAGCCCCCAAGTTATCTAGAGCCTTATAAACAATCGAAAAACCAATGATTGCATCAATGATGTAGGCGTTTATCGAGATATTGTAATAAACACCCACCAGCATCGTAATCGAATGCCCAAGTGCAAATAGGCTGACGTACAAGCCGATATCTTTCATTCGGTATAAGAAGAAGATAATGCCAACAAGAAATAGTAAATGGTCATATCCAGTGACCATATGCTTCGCACCCAAATAGATGAATGGAATCACATGAATGCCATAAATTTCTTGAATATAGCCCTTATCACCTTCCGCTACTCCATGAGCAAAAAGTGTAGGGCTTACCAATGTAATGAATAAAGCAAGTAATAGCTTTATGTAAGCACTTAATTTCACAATGTGTGAAGCAATAATTTGCATGTATATCAAACTCCAAAATTTAAAATGAATTGAAAATCCATTAACTTTTTGGGCGGTTTAAAAATACGACTCACCATCAGATAAACATATTCTTTTGACCAATCTAAAATCGAAATCCCTTTTAAGAGATGAGCTAAAGCGGCCGATTTAAGTACGTCATAGCCAACAAAATGTTCATAGTAATTATCTTGGTGACTATGTGAATGTTGTTGGCTTATCTCATGATGGTGAGAGTTAATTGCATCAATTGAAACGTGTCTCTGAAATTCATTTTCAGTTACATGCTCTTTAAAGTGCAAACATAAAGCGAGACTGATCATGCAGACTAGCAACATCATCACAAATTTGTTTTGTTTATCTCGCAATATATTTGTCATTAAAGATGCCCCTAAACAACCTGTTTAGCAGCTTCGTTTGATTTTCTTGACCTACCTTGGTTAAACCACACATATAAGGTTGGCAAAATAATCAAAGTCAGTAAGGTTGATGAAATAATCCCACCAATAACAACAGTTGCAATTGGGCGCTGAACTTCAGAGCCAATGCCTACGTTTAAGGCCATCGGAATAAAACCTAATGAAGCGACTAAAGCTGTAATCAACACGGGACGGAGTCTTTCCATTGCACCATGTTTCACTGCATCAATGACACTTTCACCTTGAACTCTAAGTCGCTGAATGGCTGAAACAAGAACCAAACCATTCAGCACAGCAACACCCGATAAGGCAATGAAACCCACAGCCGCAGAAATTGAGAATGGAATATCACGTAGTGCTAAAGCAATCACACCACCTGTTAGTGCAAATGGCACACCTGTGAATACCAAGATACTGTTTCTAACATTACCTAAAGCCATATAGATCATGGCAAAGATCAGAATTAAAGCAATCGGTACTACAACCATAAGACGATTTGAAGCAGATTCCATTTGCTCAAACGTACCGCCCCAAGTCAGCCAATAACCATCTGGTAATTTAAAATCAGCATTCAGCTTAGATTGTGCTTCTGAAATGTAACTACCAATATCAGTTCCACGAACATTTGCTGTAATGACGATACGCCGTTTACCATTTTCGCGAGAAATCTGGTTTGGTCCTTGAACGTTTTTTAACTCGATCAATTCTGATAAAAGAACACTCGAACCATCAGCTAAGCTCACAGGAATCTGATACAGCTTTTCTAGATCTGTTACCGAGTTTTGATCCATACGTACCACAATGTCGAACTTTCGATCTCCTTCAAACACCTTACCTACTGTCTCACCTGTGATTAGGCTAGAAACCTGTTTTTGTACATCCTCTGCATCAAGCCCATAGTTGGCAATCATGTCTTTTTTCAGCTCAACAGAAACCATGGGTAAACCAGACATCTGTTCGACTTTAAGATCAGCAGTACCTTTGACTCCCTCTAAAATCTTAGCGGCAGCGTTTGCTGATTCAAGCAACTGCTCTAAATCATCACCATAAATTTTTACGGCAACATCTGTTCGGACACCTGAAATAAGTTCGTTAAAACGCATTTGAATCGGCTGTGTAAACTCATAATTGTTTCCATATACGCCTTTAGATACGCGTTCAATTTCAGCAACAACCGCAGACTTTTCCTTATCAGGATTAGGCCACTGACTACGAGGTTTCAGCATGACAAAGTTATCTGCTACGTTAGGTGGAACAGGATCAGTCGCAATTTCAGCAGTCCCCACTTTGGCAAAAATAGTCTGAACTTCTGGAATTTTCTTAATCTCTTTTTCTAACGTGTATTGCATTTCAATTGCTTGAGTCAACGACGTACCAGGGATACGCAAGGCATGTAGTGCTACATCTCCCTCATCCAAGGAAGGTATAAACTCTGAGCCTAAACGAGTCGAAAGACTTGCACTAAAAACAAAGAAAATAGAGACAAAAGCGATTAGCAAATATCTGTGATTTAAAGACCAATCTAGAATTGGGTTATAAAATCTTTTGATGCCATGGACGATTTTTGACTCTTCTTCTTTAATTTCACCAGTAGTGACCAATGCCACCATTGCAGGGACAAACGTAATTGAAAGAATCATTGCTGCCACTAAAGCCATAACCACTGTTGCAGCCATTGGTGTAAACATCTTTCCTTCAACACCAGTCAGAGTCATTACAGGTAGATACACCAAGATAATGATCAATTGACCATAGAGAATCGCTTTGCGGGATTCTTTAGTCGCCTCAAACACAGTCGTAAAGCGTTCTTGCCTTGTTAAAACTCGCCCAAGCTCTTTTTGTTTAATTGCCAACTTTGCTAAGGAGGCCTCAACAATTACAACAGCACCATCTACAATAATCCCGAAATCTAGTGCCCCAAGACTCATAAGGTTTGCACTAATTTTCTGGTTCACCATACCTGTGATTGTCATCAGCATGGATAAAGGAATGACCAAAGCGGTAATCAGCGCAGCACGGAAGTGACCAAGAAATACAAACAGAACAACGATTACCAGAATCGCACCTTCTAAAAGATTCTTTTTCACCGTCTGTATCGTTGCATCAACCAAAGTTGTACGGTTATAGACAGCTTTTGCTTCCACACCTTCTGGTAATGATTTTTGAACCTGTTGTAGCTTTTGATCAACAGCGTGAGCAACATTTCGTGAGTTCTCACCAATAAGCATGAATGCTGTACCCAGTACAATTTCTTGCCCATCTTTAGTTGCAGCACCTGTACGTAATTCGTGACCAATAGATATTTTGGCAACATCTTTCAATCTGAGGATATAACCATTGCTCGTCGTAATCGGGATATTCTGGACTTGCTCAATCGAGTTAATTTGAGAATCAGAACGAATTAAATACTGTTCACCATTTTTCTCAATATACCCCGAGCCTTTATTCATGCTGTTCTTAGAGATAGCCTCTAAAATTGTCTTCTGATCCAGCCCTATGCTACGTAAATAAGCATAATCAGGTTGAACTACAAATTGTTTGAGATAACCACCAATGGTATTGATTTCATTAACACCCTCTACATTTCGAAGCTGAGGTTTAATCACCCAGTCTTGTAAGGTGCGTAATTCCGTTGGTGAAAGTGGATTAGGATTGTTCTTGGCATTTTCAACGGTATACATGAAGATTTCGCCAAGTCCTGTAGAAACAGGCCCCATAGAAGTTGCAATTCCAACGGGAAGATTTGGTGTCACTCCTTGTAGCTTCTCATTGACTAATTGTCGGGCAAAATAAATATCCGTCCCTTCTTTGAAAATTGCCGTTACTTGAGATAGACCATATCGAGATACGGAGCGTGTATAGTCTAAATTTGGAATACCTGCCAAAGCAGTTTCAATGGGATAGGTCACTTGAGACTCCATCTCCATTGGAGAGAGTCCTTGAGCTTCACTATTAATCTGGACTTGTACATTCGTAATATCAGGGACTGCATCAATCGGTAACTTGAAATAGTTATAAACCCCTAATGCACCAACAAATAAAAATACGATAAGTACAAGCCAACGATTCTTAATCGAGAGCTTAACAATCTGGTCAAACATAGTCGCTACTCCCCTTAGTGGTCATGAGTAGCGCCAGATTTCCCTAGCTCTGCTTTTAAAAGATATGAATTTCCAGCGGCATAAACCTGTCCTACGCGTAATCCAGATTTAACTTCCACATACCCATTGTACTTTTCACCAAGCTCCAGAGGCCTAGCTTCAAAATCATTGCCAACACGAATGAATACAACATCCCAATCACGGAAGCTCTGTAGAGCATCTTCACGCACAACCATCGGCTTCAAACTTTGATTTTCAAAAATTTGGGCCGTGATTAACTGTCCTGAGCGCCACTTAAACTGGTTTGGTACTTCAATAAAGACCTGTGCTGTACGTGTCTTTGGATCAATGACATCACTGATATATTTAATTCGTCCTAAAGCTTCTTCTGTATCCACAGGGCTTTGAGGTTTAACTTTAACCTTATTGTTAGGATTTATAGCATTTAGCCTGTCAGCGGGAACATTAACAACTGCTAAAAGTTGAGAAGTATTTGCGATTTTAAAAATAGGTGTTGAAGAACTTACATTTGATCCAACAGCACCAAGGACTTCTAATATTGTTCCAGACATTGCAGCACGAACTTCAACAGTACCATTACTAGAACCACCATAAGAGTTGATTAAGTTATTCAACTCATTTGCACGAGTTTGTGCTGCGTCAAAGTCTCGTTTTGCTGAAATATAATCAATTTCAGGTGATACACGCTTTTGCCATAGCGCTCGTTCCTGTTCCATTTTTTGACGAGCAAACTGTAGGCTGTCCAAAGCAACTTTACGATCGGCATTCAAACGAATTACATCTTGGCTTTGAACTACAGCAAGTAAGTCTCCCTGACTCACCTTATCACCTAGATTACGGTAAGTTTTGATCAATGTCCCACTGGCTTTAGGCGTAATAAAGCTTTCAAAATTATCAGGAAACTTCAGTTCGCCTTTTAACTCCAAAGCATTTTCAAACATCTTTGATTCAACTTTTAAAAGCTCTAATCCACTGCTCTTAATACTACTGTCCAACATGGTGACACGGCCTTCCTTCGTATCCCATTTCCAAGTATGCTTTTTCCCTTGATAATCAACGTTTATCATCATTAAAAAGGAATGTGGCTCGTAAACAATTTCATTCCCAATTAAGTAATCACTCTCAGGTTGAAATTGAATATTTTGCTCGGCATCCAAACGTTTGATGTAGATATTTGCTGTTAAGTCTTCAGGTTTAAGTAGTTTATCTTTCAAATACCCATAAACACGGAGGTGTGGTTCCACTCCTTCCTCAAATATCTTGACCTCAGCAGAGAAATCTCCATCTCGATATAAACGACCACCGTGAGGCCCTTTCTCATCTCCAGCCACAGCTACTTTTTCTTCGGCGACCTCACCATGTGCGCTCGCTTGTGTTTTATTGCCCGATTTATACCAAGCAATTGCACATAAGACGATAAGTAAGGCAACGACACCAGTTGCAATCAATGTATTGGTTTGTTTATTCATATTCTTGCCCTTATTCTTGATCTAAATGAGTAATGTAGTTACGTTCGACATCTGCAATTTCAGTTTGCAAAGCCAACCACATATCGAATCGAGCAAGATGTTTGTCTAACCAAATTTGCTTAATATTATTGAATTCAAGTAAAGAGTTTTTCCCTGCTTGGTATCCCATTTCAGCAATTCGGAGACTCTCATTTGTTGCGGGCAAAACCGTTTGATCATATTGCTTAATCGCATCAATCAAGTTGGAAACCTCAATAGCCTTGTTTTCCAATTCAATTTTAGAATTACGATTCACAAGCACCGACTGTGTTTCTGCTTTCGTATGCTCTGCTTGAGCGATCGCAATATTGCCTTTATTTCGACTAAAAATATTGAGGGGTATTGATGTCGAAACCTGAAAGACTTTGTCATTGGTTTCTTGGTAGTTTCTAACCCCTACTCCCAAAGTAATATCTGGTATTGCTTCTTTACGAGCCAACTCAAACTGAGCTTTTTTCAGCTTTGAACTTAAAGTTGCTTCTTGCTCAGACAAACTTATTTTGTCTGTGAAATTAAAGCTTAGCGGAACCTCCAATGCACTACTGGGCAGGTTGGAAGTGAACTTAGAACATAGATTTTTCTGGAACTGAATCTTCTTCACTTCATTTTGATGGCGCAATTTCGACTCAGATGAAAGTGCTATGCTTAGTTGAGCATCGGAAGGAATTACTCGCCCGTACTTAAGACGTTCGGAAAGAACGTTAGCTTGTCTGGCATTCAATTTACTCTCAGAAGAATAAATTTCAGCACGCTGAGTAGCTACATACCAGTTCGCCATACAGATTCTTAAATCTGCTTTGAGTTCAGCCTGACGCTTTGCTATTTCGAACTGATTACGATCACCTTGAAAACTCGCAATCTGTTTTCTCAAGGAAAGTTTATTACTGAGGGGGATCTCTTGTGATAGCCCCAGCAAGGTTGTTGGGCCATCCAAATCTTTCAATTTTGAATTACCGAGATTATCCAACTCCATATTGAAAGTCGGATTAATTAATCTGCCAGCAAACTTTTGATTGATTTCATAAGCTTGCTCGGACTGCTGTAAGCTATTGAGTACAGCATCATTTGCGATTACCTGCTTTTGTAGTTCTGCATAATTCGTTTCTGCGAATACATTTGCTGCTGTTGCTACAAATCCACAGGTAAGAAATATCTGATATTTTTTAGACATGACTTTACCTATACAAAAAAATTAAAAACTATTTTTTGTATAGAAAGATCAATTACGTAGGACGATTAAATCTTTAGAGAAAGTATAAGAATTACTAAATACTAGAGGGGATCGCCGCTTTAAAAAGACTCGATAAACGGGCTTTTCAAAAAGCTGGAAAAAGAATAAAACTAGTGGAAGTGCGAAACTAAGAATAAAGATTGGATCTATGCTGAAATCACTATCAGAAGAAATTGGCTTTACTGAATGATGATAGATCGGCTCATCAAAATTCTTCCACGTATGTGCTTCTGCATCATGATCAGCAGAACTTTTTAGAGAATCATCTGAGTGCTGTAAAGACCAATGACTAGAAGCATCATCCTCTACAATGATACTCAACTCATGCTGATGTTCAATATTTTCAAGTAGAACAGGCGCCCACGCATGAACTCCCGTAATTGTTATGGTAAACAAAAACAGGACAAATGCGAGTATAAGCTTAGAAAACCTACTTGAACGCATAGTCATGAACATACTTCTGATTTGCTACCAAAATACTAAAAAGCGTTATTAAAGTAAATCCATCTCTCAAAAATTCTAGGAGTGAGTATTTTCTTATCTACAGTCCAAAATCTGCAAAAAAAAGAGTACAAGTACTCTTTTCTAACTAGGTCCATTTCAATTGAGAGCCTGCACAGAATGCTGCAACCCTTTCTGAATGTCTTGAACATGAGTTAAATCACTAAGCTGCTGACCCTGCTCTGGTTTTGGTTCATTGATATAAAACTCCTCAACAATATCCAGTCCCTCCTCACCTCCTACCTCAAATCTGGCATTACCATAACCTAGCCTTGCCACATGATCTAAAGCCTCCTGATAAAACCCTGCTGTCTTGCTTTGTCCATCGATCTGTTTGGCTGAAGTAATGGCTTCTTGTAGATTGATTCCATCACGTAAGGTTAAGTCCACGTAATAAATTGGGGTACGGTAACTTTGCGTTGTGCTTTTTCCTCGTAAGGTCAGTTGCAATGGCAAACATGAAAGTAAATCACCTGAAGCCGCATGGTAATAACGAAGCCGTGCAGCTAAGGTACGAATGCTATTGAAACCTGTAGTCCTAAAAATGAATGTACCCAACTCATCCGACTCATCTAGATTGACGTAAAGCCGCCCATAAGGCTTGCAGTGTCCACCTTGGGCCAAGGGGCATAAATCAGGTGATGGACATGGATGCTGTTCAACCCCGTTTTGTCCAAGTCGCTGACAGGTTTCACCATTACCAGTACAGATGGGCCGACCAGTTTGTCGGTCGAATAGAGTGTACTCAGCTCGCAAGTTGAGTTCAGGATCATTAAAAATCATCCGGACAGGAATGGTTCTGAGTTTCTGGTTTTGTGCCTTGGCTCTTAGCTGCTCATCCAGTGGGTGTTTCACCCAGCCATCCTTATTCTGAATTTGGCTAGTAATCGTAAATTGATCATCTTTTTCAGGCAGACGTTTACCATTCTTTTCGACCACTTTACCGATACTAATTCTGCCGAGTATTGGCGGTGTAATCGCTAAACCTTTGATCATGTTGTTTGTCCTATAAGTAAAATTTTACTGATTACCCCTTGCTATGTAAGTAAACAGAAATATGAAAAGCTACGACTTCGCAAAAACCGCCATTGTTGGTCTACCGCTCCTTCGGGAGTCGGTAGATCGGGGGTGGTTTTTTTGCGCTTTTGGGAAGAATGGATATTTCATGCATATATAGTTAGCGATATAGATGCATGGTTTTGATCGGGTCAGTCATCATTGCTATAGATTTGAAAACGTCGTGTCCCCACCTTGTTTTGTGGAAACTCATTGATTAGTTCAGGATGCATTTTCAATACAGCCTTATTATCTAAAGCAATGGAGTCTTTAGATCGTTTCCACGTCACTGAACCATTGGCAAAAGTTGCTCGTTCAGCATCTTTCATTAACATCTGAATTTGATGCTTAGTTTCATCAAAGCTGTTTTGGTGTTTTTCAATATGATGCTTTTCTTGAATCAGTTGAGCAAACAACTGATTGGCTTGTTCATTTTGACTGAGATCTTCGACACTGAGTGGAATATGTTGAGGATAGAGTTGCTGAATGGCTTTAGCTGCCGATTCACTGGCATCGACTGAAGGTGGCGTGTCATTTTCCACACACTCCCAAAAGTATCGCTCTGCATTCACAATATGTTGAATGACTGATTCACTGCGTGCCACTTTATAGATACGAGTTTCATGACCACAGATCAGCACACAAATATGCGCTGCCTTTTTGCCTGTTACAGCGAGTTGATGTTGCACCTGACACAATACGTATAAAGGCACACCATCTCGCCATAACTTTGCTCCATATTCCCCTGCGGTTTTGCATTCTAAAATCTGTACTTCCTCACTACCTACCACCGAGTAATCTAAGTTAGCCAGCATAAAATGCTTATCCTCATCAGGATGTTGTAGTACGGCATTGATACGACGAACTTTGTTGTTGGTATGCATGCTGTAGTATTCAGCGACCAAAGGTTCAAGTTGTTTACCCCAATATAAAGGGGCATGACCTGTGCTTTCATCTTCAATGGATTGTTTAACTCGACCTGTCTTGATCATCCACAGTTCTAGCATCGACATATAGGGATTAAGTCCACAGGCTGCGGCACAGTCACTACTGCCAATACCTTGGCGTCTGACTTCAAGCCATTCTGCTTGAGTCATATTCTTTGTATTGACCAAGCGTTTGGCTGTGAATAATTTTGGGGCAATAAATGGGGTACTTGCCTGTTGCATAGATGGATTTAAAATTGCGGTATTCATATTGAAGTCCTGATTATTTTGCTATGTAAAATGATGGGGATCACAAAAAATGGGCATAAAAAAACCACAGCCGAAGCTATGGTTTTAATAATTTTTAAAATTCGAAATTCCATTTAAAAATGCTTAGTTAGGTCTAACTTTCCATGATTGAAAAATGTATATTCCGCACTATGCAAGCATGTTAAGTGCCTGTTCCAATCCTCGTTGTTTGATCGATGCGCCAGCACCAAACCAAGCTGAATCAAGCCGGTGATCGGTACTCATGGCACGACGTTCGTGGTCTATAAATTCTGTGATTGAACACAGTAATCCATAGGCTGTTCCTTTGGCTGAACTTAGCTCCGCACCTCGTCCTTGACCATTAAACATTTCCATAGCTCGACTCATCGATTTGGCATTTGGTTCAGCTTTGTCCTTGCCATTGGCTTGGGCTTGTAAGGCTACATCACGGTAGAACTGGATGATGTTGTCCTCCTGATCCACCACGTTGTTCATTGTGCTGTTATTGAACACGGCATCAAAGTAAGCGGATGCTTCCATCTGACTCACTTTACGTTGTGTCAGTTGCTTCATTTCATACATGTGTTCATCCCATGCACGTACTGAAATACCGAGTTGCTGTTTGACCTTATCAGCATCAAATTTAGTACTGTGTGGAACTTTGACCACACCTGCACTGCTGTTCTGTCCTTTTAAGGCAATCGCTAAAGTATTGTTGCACACTACTCGGATCGAGGTAAATTGTGCGGTGGTGGCAAGGGTTCCGTCACATGCTGTTGCCAAGAGCATATAGCCATTACTGACATCTTTGCCCTTCAACATGGATGTTTGCCCTGTACGTGCTAGTGCCCAGAATTTCTTGCCACCTTTGAGTACACCTGCGGTTTCAAGTTCAAAACCTGATTGCTCGGTGAGGTCACGATAGAATTCTAAAATCTCTCTCGGTTGCACTTCCTGAAAGCGTTGACTGACGACTGACAGTGGAGCATGGGTATCAGAGCGATATAAAACTCGTTGTTCTTCATAAGGCATGATGATGCTTTGCCCACGGTCATTCTGCGCCATATAACTGACATTAGAAGATTCAATCCGCCAATCCATACCTGCCTGCTGTGCCCAGACTTCAATCGGTTGGTTTTGTGTCAGTTGATTCCCTAGTCCGTGCCAAGGGGTTTCTCCGACATACGCCATTTGTTCAAGTTGATGTGCCATAGTTTTATTCCTTTTAATTTGAAAATGAAATTTGAATTTGTGTGGTTACTAACGATCTTTAATGCAAAAGGTGCGCTGGAAACTTTTGGTAGCAGTTGTGGCAGAAGCATAAATTCTGCTGTGGTGGTGTGCTTTGTTCGGTAAATGAATTCAACACACTGCCGAGTACCGTTCCTGCTATTCCACCGACAATCGGTGGCAGATTGAAAGACTTTGCGACCGTGGTTCCCAATGCACCCAATGTGGTCGGTGTGACCAAATTGGTTAAGGTCGTATTTGATTGTTGTGTACTTGCTTCAACCAATATCACATTCGTTGAATGGCAAAAGGGACAGCTCAAGCTCATAGCTCGACTCCTTAAATTTTGTGCATAAAAAAAGCCTGCTCGATGGCAGACTTTGTTTTCATATTTTCATGAAGAACTCAAAAGAGTTTCATGATTCTCATTAGGATATTATGTGTCTGAAATTATTTGGAATAACTTTTAATTTACTAATTCAATTAGTAAATAATCTCTCCAATTTTTTATTTCAAATACAACTATCAATATTATTCCAACACTCAAGCAGGTTTAAGCTGATGAGTACGATTAGGCTGTGCTGAATCAGGTTTGGCAAGTTCCCTATAAATCTCTAATTGACGATTAATTTCATTAATTTTTGGCTGTAGATCAACTGATATAAAATTACTTGACTCATCAATAGCCACCCAACCAGCTTGAACCTTTTCCATTTCATTACCTTTTTGCAACTTATGTAATATCCATTGGTTCAGATGATAGGCACGCATATAAGCTTCATGTTGATAGATCAATAAAGTACTAAAAGTAATAATACGATCAGCATTATTCAACATATGAGTTTCAAAACTTTGTAGCTGTTTGAATAGCACATTTGTTCGATGAACCAATAAATTTTCATTGAACCACGCTGCGAATTCAATGAGTAATTTCACTACGATATCTCTCTGATTACACAAGGCTTCTCGATTCATACTATTTGCACCTGTAGAACCAGCAACCCCTCCCATATATGCACCAATACCACTCGCAACAATGACTCCAACACCACCTGTAGCAAGACCTGCTAATGCGCCGAGTAGCATTGACCCTGTCATTGCACCTCCAGCAATTGCAGCAGTTTCTTTGCCAACATTTTTTAAGTATTGCTCGCCATCCACTTTACCTGAATTAAAATCACCATAATTACGATATGCCGCTAAACCAATCGTTAATAGTGGGATTGGTAGCATATCTCCTACATCCGCAAAATCTGAAACTTGCTCTAGTCCTACACCAGTAGTTTCCTGAACAGCTTCATAGCTTAAAGTGGTATCCACTAACACCATCGGATGATTACCTAGCTGCTCTGCAAGTTCACTGTTCACAATCACTGGAATATCTGGATACTTATCAAAATGACTTAATACATAATCAGCATCCATTGAGCACTTAACTTGCATCGGTGTGCCATCAACAATCAAATCATAACCAGCTTGGTTTGCGCTATCGGGAAATTCAACTGTATGTCCTTGTTGTTGTAAATTCAGTGCAACCTGTTGTTCAGCAACATAACCAGTTAAACGAGTCACTGCTCCTGCACTATCTAGTGTATTCGCTGAAATGTCTTGTAAAGTATTTAAGTTTTCAGGATTTCCTTTTGATGCAAAGCTCAATGCATCTAATACAGATGGATCAATATGTGCATAATCCCAAATTAATCCTAAAGAATATGCGGATGCCGTTAAGCCCACACCCACCTTTAGCCCTTGATCAGATAATATTTTTTCTAGCTCTTTTTGTGCTTTTTGATTTTGGTTAAGACACTCAACAATTTTTTTATTTTTCAAAAGTTTTGGTGCACTCGCAATAATTCCTTCACTATATGGAATCTGCGAATCACGCCCTCCAAAAAATGTACCAACTCCCTTACTAAAACTATTTAGCCCACGTCCCATGTCAGCTAAGAAATTCGTATCTTCAGGACGAGTTGCAATAACGTCTTCTGGTAAAAGGGCTGTTATAGCACGATTGAGTAGATTCCCTTGTAATGCTCTATCTTTCGCATCGTCTATAGAGCAAAGTAAATATACAGCATATTGCAAATCACCAAACTCTCCTTTTTCCTGATTATAGATAACATTCTTCCGCATTATTAAACATTCAAGATAATCAAAATATAATGTTTCTTGATAAGAACAATGCTCAAAATAGTACTCAAACTTTTCTATAGCGCTAGTATAGATTTGACTACGTTTGTACACTATCGCCTGTGCTTTAATGACAGCATTGCTAGGCTCACGCTCAAATAAAATTTTTAAGATCTCTCGACTAATCTGTAAATGTTCACTTTTTTCAATCTTCGATAAATACCGACTGACTAATTCAGAAATATTCATCGACGCTTGATGCTTGAGTTTGAATAAAATACATTGCTCTAACCAAGCATAATTTTTTGCATGCCCCTGATAGTGAGGGATAAATACTGTTTCAATCAATTCAACCAATTCTAAAGCAACGCCAATTTCCTCAGATGAATTGATAGAAAATTCCCATTTTTGTGGAATAGTCACACTAAATAAGCGAGAGAAAAACCCCGAATTAAGATCAGCTTTTTCTTGAGTAACTAACATCAACATATCTTCTGGAGTAAGTGTATGTTTTTGAGTTTTAATTCTATCTAGTCGTACTTTAAGTAATTTAAAATTCATATATCCCCCTAATTTTTTGAATTTTCAGATAATTTACTATTTTAGACACCAGAATTATATTACTTAAAATTGAAAAAGTACTAGTGTATTAAAAATAATAAAATTATTGATTTATTTATATATTTTCATAACCTCGATTGACTAAACTCACCCTTAATTTTATCATTCGACTGCTGACCTACATCGTCAGTCGGTTTTGACAGACCGTTTACAAAAGGCGCACAACAACGCTGTGATGGTTTTGTGCGTTCTCTTAAGTCACGCCTTTACGGTGAGACTGGGAGGGGCACGCTTGCGTGCGCTGATTTCCTTTTGTATCAGTCTGTCAACCCGCCCAGTCTTGCCACCATTATTTGACAGTAATTTGGTAAGACTCTCTTTCATACAAAAGGAGTAGTCACCATGACTCAGCACTTTCTATCTATATTATTTTCCCTAAAACGATTTTCTATTCCTCTGTTGCAATAGCAACTTTCAAAATTTTTTGCTTATTTGACTGATCTAAACGCTATCTAGCCTTGGAAAGCTTTTTCAGATCTACACTTTAGTCAATTCAGCAAAATATATTACACATCAAATAACACAATAAAAATTAGGGGAAATGATGAAAATTCAAACTTCACTCATTGTTGTCTCAGTTGCACTTCTAGCATCAGGCTGTGCCAGCAAAACCGAACGCCAGTTTATCAGTGGTTGTAAAACAGGCGGCATTAATGACAGCACTTGTTCATGCATCTACGACAAACTTGAAAAGAAATATGGTGAGGGTGGACTGAAAGAAAATATCTACACCTTACAACAAACTGAATCCTTCCAGATGGATATGGTCAATGTGTCCTATCAGTGTATGAAGGAGTAGCCATGAGAACACTTGCAGGCATTATCTGCGTCATCGCTGTGATTTGTGTACTGGGTCTACCCTTCATTAGCTTCATGATCGTGATGGGAATTTTTATTGCATTGGCAAAATTTGCAACTGGGGGGGAAGTAAATGAATTCTAATCTTAAAGCTGGACTGATCAGCACTTATCTGGTCATTGGATTCTTTTTTGCCATCTATAAACATTTCTGGGGGCAGTATAACTATAAGCCATTTACCTACAATTTAGGGCAAGGCTTAGTGTGGCCTGCGGTGATGTTTCCTGTAATCGGTAAAATTGTTGGTGGAATTTTGATTCTACTATTCGTCTGGTTTGTTGTTATTCGTCCTAAATTATAAGGGAGTGCAATCATGAAATCATTATTTTCCACCATTGCCTTGTGTTCCCTGTTAATGGCATGTAGCCAGAACAATCAACCACCAAAAACTGATACTTCAGGTGAGCCTACCAATAATGCTGCTCAGCATACTCAATCAATCTATGCTCCTTATACCGAGGAAGCAGTTAAAGCTAAACTCAATGAAATGCAGATGATTATTGACAATGGTCATGTCTATTTACCTGCTGAGGTCAAGGAAGCGGAGTCTTATATCAGTGGATGGAATAAGTATCCTGATGTGCTGAAAGCCATGATGGAAACTGACCTTAATCCAAACAACACTCAGGAAGCTGCTGACATTCCGCTTGAGAATGAATCTGCACAAGTTAGCGATCTAAATGTTAAGGCTCGCATTAGTGCTAGAGAATCTCAATCTGCTTTTAATGTACAAGGGGCAATTGAATATATTCTTGAAATTCAATCGACCAGCAATCAGCCTTTTGTTCTACAAGGCATGAAAATTAATCGTGGTCGTTGTGGTTATTACACCGCTGACTTTCATAGCAAGATGCCTGTGCAAATGAGCTATAGCTCTACAGTATCGTACTTATTGAAATGCCGTGGTGATCAGGTGCTTGAAGCTGAATTAATCACCGATCAAGGAAATGTAAGTTTGTCTTTTTGATGTCAAACTGTACAAGATAGAGAATACATCTGATAGTCGTGTTCTCTATTTTTAATATCATAATGACTCATTTTGTTCAATATCTCTGCGCCATTTTACTTCAAACTGACCTGTACCAAAAGTCCGCATCTGTGGAGAGGTTTTAGCCCGTAAGCGCTGATCTTCTTTTTCAGGATTGACCAAGTACATCGCTGCACGAATCGCATTTGTAACTTGTATTGGTTGATCACGATGAATCATTCCAACCCCAAGCAATCCATTTTTATCAAATTTTTCCTTGTTGTCTTTGGTATTACAGTTGTAGTGAGTACCCTGTTGATTGGTGATGTGCTTCCAATACTCAGCCACCAGTTTTGCTAAACCTGAATCCTCTATACGACTATTCCCATCATAGATGAGTAATAAATGGCAGTGATAGCCTTTTTCTACACCCTGCTCTAATGCCCATACATAACCTTGTAAGTGCTTAAAACAGGTATCTTTATTTGACATACGATTACATAGAATATCCAATGCATACTTAAAGTCTTGAATACCCCAATGGATTTGATATTCTTTAAGAATAGAGATATCTACTCGAACAAACTGTAATCTAGCATAGTGTGTAAGCAGTTTATTTAGGTAGCATTCCAGTTTAAAGCGATTACGTTGTTCTTGACGCTGAAAATCGAATTGTTCTCGTATTGTATTTTTCATCTCATGTTGAATTATGCCTTGAATATGGAAGATGTGGTTTAGTTCAAATCGTAAAATATCTTCATAAAGATGGGAGTCCAATTTATCCATAATGTAATCTACGAGATTAATCACTCTTTTGAAAACATTAATGATTCTGGAATAAGTAAAATCTTCTCTGTAAATCACCTTAAAAGCACACACAGCATCCAACAGCTCTCGCTTGAATTCTTCATGATCATCAACAAATTGCTCATGGCATGTACTAACCATAAAATCTTCGATTGAGATAAGAATGGATGATTCACTTTCTAATGGATTATTCTGGTACATTTAGGTTCTCACTGAAACATAAGGTTCATATCTAAGTGAGAGATGTAAAATTTTACTGATCATGATTCTAAAGCAGGATGTTGTGGTCATCCTGCTTAGCTGAACATGCTTAGAGACTTTGGAACATACTATAGGGTTAATTTAGAATGCTTTTAGTGATTTGATATTGATACATTGTCTATAACCCATTTGAGTATGGGCTATACTTAACTAAATAACTCACTGTATTTAATCAACGATATAAGTTATTGTTTATATTATTAATAGATAATAATATATATTACCTGTTAAGCAAACCTGTCTAGACTGACCATTACACCACTGCGCCATACAGCGAGAATAACCAAATTATGGGAATATTACAGAAGCTAAACTTACGCTACTTTTTTATTCAGCAATTCAGTTCCTCCTGTATAAAACTGATCCAGCAATCCATATTTTTTCATGTCATCAACACTAGGTTCAATGAATTTCAGCAAATAGTCTTCGTTCGAATATTCCTCCTCTTTCCCACGAATTGGATGAGGGATATCGATCAGAAAAAACTCATCTTTAGTGAGTGTTGAATCGGGCACATAGATACAACTATACATTTTCTGCGACTCGACTTTTGGTATAATTTGAAAAAACTTGCCTGCTACATGACTGAGTCTTCGCGTACTTTTTAAAAATGGTAAAATCTGATTTTTGGCAATCAAATTCAAACAAAATAATAAGAATTCTAGGATGAACCGTTGCTCCTGTTTCTCTAGCTTCTGAATCTGTATTTGGATGTCCGCATCTGGATCGCTGTTTCTGATTAAGTCAGGATTTGTAATCAATTCCAAACGGTATTTTTCTTGAAAGACAAAAGGATAAATATCTTTTTCAATTGTAGTCCGATTTAAAATATCTACACCATATAACAGTGAACCTTGTAAGATATGCTGACGTAAACCCCGCTGATCAAGCAGTCTGCAACACCATGATTCAAAATAGCATTGCATCATTGTCAAATTTAGAGGTGGTCCCACATGTTTGAACAACTAAAAGCTTATTTATAAGTGATACTCTGCTCTAGTTAAGCTACCTTATTTTGTTGTGGTAGCTGGTCATAGTAAAACTCATCTGGAGTCATTTTGTCCAGACTCGAATGAGGTCGTTTCAAATTATAAAATTCAAAATATGCGTTTAATTGCTTCTTCGCATCCAAAACATTGCTGTAGGCTTTGAGATACACCTCTTCATATTTAACGCTCCGCCATAATCGTTCAACCATCACATTATCAACCCATCGACCTTTACCATCCATGCTGATTTGGATGTCATTTGATTTCAATACATCAATAAATGCATCACTGGTAAACTGACTGCCTTGGTCTGTATTAAATA
>JAHQCQ010026702.1:160325-236252 GCA_023539305.1 Ilex asprella
AGTTTTTTTAGATCGATGGGTGGTTCTGTTGGAGCTTTTGATTGATCGAAAGCTTACGAGGAAGCTGAAATCAGTTGATTTTTCCAGTCGATAATTTGGTTTTGATGAACATCAAATTCAGCACTCAATTCAGCAAGTGTTTTTTCTGCTTTAATCGCAGCAAGTGCTACCTTAGCTTTAAAATCATTTGAATGATTTCTTCTTGGTCTACGTGCCATAAAATACTCCATATATTGATGTTTATAACATCATTTGGGGAGCAAAATATCACTTATAAGTGTTGTTCAAATTTCCTGATCCACCTCTTTTGAATCCAAATCATTCAACTTGATATGTTGCTTCTTTTTATTGATTAATGCTTGTTTGAACACTTTTGCAAATACTGTCAAATCTCCTTGTTCCTGATGGCATTGTTGTAATTGCAAATAATGAATTAGACATTCTTTAATGAAACTAGAAATCGTCTCCTGAACTTGTGATGAAGACTGGATACGCTCAATCATTGTTCCAGAAATAATGTTGATTTTATCTGAATCAAGCCCCTTAAGAACCAATGTCGTAAGGTGATTGAGATCGCGTGAGTTGTCAGAATCCAACGGCTGCACCTGCTCAGAAATTACCGTAAAAATATCAGCAATCATTTTTATTTCAAAATGATGTCTTTCACTCGCTTCCAATATATAAAACCGACCATACCGAGCATGATTACCCCAAAAGGTATGAGATAAATTCAACACGTAGGTTGGCGTTATATTTTTTATAAATTTGTTATTGATCGTCCCATGCACATGTACCCGAAGCAGACCTATCTTTTTCAAAAAGTAGATCGAATCAAATATTGCTTGCTTATTTAACCCTGTTTTAGCAACCAGTTGTGTTGTACCTATATTACGTATCACCCCATAAGCATCACATGAGCGAGTCAAGTTTGATAATGTCAACAATACCCTAAAATCCAGTTTTTGTTCGGGTAGTAAATCAAACTTTTTAGTGGTCACTCTGACTTGAGATAATTTGATTAAAATAAGCATTAAAAGGTCAAACTGCTTAATCGCTCTCTTAAGGCGGACATACCTATGATGGGATGTTTCATGTTGATTAACTTTACTCAATAGCAGATTTAAATAATCTAAATTCAGCTGTATTGTTCTAACTCTTGCCCGCCGACCTGTTTCTGGATATGAAAACTCCAATATCTCAAAGCCTGATAACTCCTCCAATACCAGTTTTAATTTTTTATGTTGCACACCTATCTTTTCAGACAATTCCAACAATGAATCGTTGGTTTTTTGTGTACCAAAGAGACTAATAAATTTAATCAGCACCAGTCTAGCGTAGGAACTTAATCTATGTGGTGATAACTCATTAAAATTAAAAATGAGCTGCTTATGCTCTTCTGTCATTTCATCCATACATTTTTATTCATTCAACATTGCTATTAGTAAATTTTAGAATTATTTTTAGATAGGCACAAATATTTACTATAAAATAAATTTAAAACAAATAAACATTTACTAAACGTATTTAGAAATGTTTATTCCACCTTAATTAAAATCTATAATCATATTAGAATTTCAAACATCATAGAACATCAAAATGGCAAGAAAACAACTGACATTGCAACAATGGCTTGATAAAGATCAGACATTAAAATCCTTGTTTTTAGAGCACGAATGTAACAAAGAGCAGGCACTACTGCAGATAGTTCAGCTTCCTGATGGACGATTGCAAATTCAGCCCATCGAAACCATGATCCACCCATTACTCGTAGCAGAAATAACGAATCAATGGGTACTTTTACTCAATGAAAAATATTTTTCCGATCTAAAAAATAGATTCAGAAATTTCAAATATTCCAAGAAAAATCATGCGAATGTGAGAAAGCAATTTTATCTAACCTCACATACAGCCAAAAAAATGGAGGCATTGACTGAAAAGCTCAAACTTAAAACTGAGGCAGAGTGTCTAGAATTCCTGATGAATACGTATGAGGCAAAGCAAACGCTCCCTCCACCCTATAAGCAAAAATTAAATGAAAAAGACATGATTATTGAGGAATTGAACCAACGCATCAAAGCCCTTGATAAAATGCTTTATATTAAACAGCTTCAGGTACGCAAACAGGATGAAGTCATCCAGAAGTATCTCATTAATGAATTAATCAACAGTAAAATTACCATTAATGAATTAACCAATAGCCCCCTTCAGGACGCCAGTGAAATTCAGAAATTAAAACTCCAGTTTTTAAAGGAAATACAGAAAAATATTCAGCTAGAGCAAATCAGGCACCTATCCGTTGATCAAATTGCTTCTGATACTTTTGGTAATGAATAAGCTGATGATTGTTTTTTATGAGTACTTCTTATCACTTTTGAATAAGAATATCCTGTAACAGTTCAGTACAATCCCTTAAGTGGTGAAGAATACTTTCATCATTATAAATGGTGTTATAGGGTATTTTTTTCCCCAGCAGCAAAGCAGGGTCAGTTGACTTCTGAGCAATGATTAATTCGTTTATTTCTAACTGAAGTTTGTCGATCCTGTTCTGATATTTACGATTCTGATAAACCTTTCCATGATAATTTTCATTCTGTTTATTATGGGAATTAATGAGTCGTCCCTTTTCCAATTCTTCAATCAATGCCAGCTTAGAATCTATTTCATTCTGAATCCAGACCAGATTATTTTTTTGATATTCAAGTCTAAGTATTGGCAAAATTGATTTTACCGCCTGTGATAAATTCTCCCACCGACCATTTTTATGAGCTTCATCCCTTAAAACCCGATACAGAATTTGATGCCGTGGGTATACATTCTTATCATTACGAACTTTGACTGCCCGAATACCTCTCATTCGTTTCAAAATCTTTAAATTGCGTTGGGTGCAAATATTTTCATCCAGAGCCTGATAAGCCTGTAAAATGACACTATAACGTTTTTTTTGAATTGTATTTGAAAGCGTATCAAACTCGTCTTTTAATGCATTTAGCTGTTCCAATAGTACTACTATCTGCATAGGTGAAATGACAGTATTCTCACCTAAAATCAGTTGATGAAATTCATTTATTTCTTTCAGAATTAAATCATTGAGGTGTAGTCGCTCGTTCAGCACCTTTCGCTGTATATCGCTTAACTCAGCAACGATGATTCTTTTTTCTGGCTCATCAGCTGTTTTTATATTTCCACATGCCTCATTTTGTAAAAAACTGGATTCATAATAAGTAAACAGACAATCAATGAACTCCTGTTCCAATTCATTTAAGTCTTCAAATTTTATAATAGACATATTTTTATATTCCAATATGTTAACAATGTATAATAGTAATGTTTTTTTATAATTATGCACTGTTCTTTTATCACTGTATACCACTGTCTATCATGAGCCATATGAAAGTATGCAATGTTCAATATCAATACTTTCATACTGTTAATATTTATGTGTATAAAATCCTAGAGGTGGAAAATGATAGAACAGCATTATCGTGTCAAAGACTTAGTCAACTACCCTGAACGCCCTGCCAAGGACTATGTAGATCGTGGTGGTCGCAGACGAAAGCTATCTTATAAGCCTGCAACCAAAGGGATATTGAATATTGCAGAATCCACCTTCTGGAAAATGATTCGTCGGGGTGATTTTCCTGAACCTACCTATTTAACAGCAAGTATGCCCACATGGGCTGAAAGCCAGATTATTGAATGGCTTGAACTCAAAGAGCTTAAAGCAGCATAAATTAAATAGCCTGTCGTTTGACAGGCTATTTTTTTATCATTGGATTTTCATCTTTTTACTGTTGCTGATCCAGCAATGATTCTAGGTAATTCGCCCACTCCTGCATCATCTCCCGACGATTGTTTAAAAATTTGGTTCGATTGTAGGCTGTACCATTATTATCTTTTACTTTATGTGCCAATTGATGCTCAATAAAGTCTACACGTTGTTCTAATATTTCATCCAACATGGTTCGTGCGGTTGCACGTAATCCATGTGCCGTTTGCTTCCCAGCATAGCCCAAGCGTTTTAACGCTGAGTTAATCGTATTATCAGAAATAAAAGTTTTACCATCCCGACCCACGAAAATGTATTCACTGTATGGGTGCAGATCAATAATTGAATCAATTAAGTCAAAGGCCTGATCTGACAATGGTACAATATGAAGCTGCTTGGTTTTACTAGCTGTAAATTTAAAGCATCTTTCTTCACAATAGAAATACTCCTTTTTCAGCTTGCGTATCTCCCCAGGTCGCTGAAAGGTCAACACGGAGATTTTTAACGCCACTTGTGTGATATGTGAACAACGTGGATAAAGTTTGGAGTAGTTCCAAATTTTATTGAGCATTGGAGCTAGTTCCTGCTCCTCTGTCACGGCTGCAAAGTTCCCACCCTGTGGTTTGGGCAGTTCAATATCCTCAATAGGATTGTATTGAATCAGCTTCTTTTTACGTGCTGACTTAAATATCTGGTTCAAGTCCGATTTTAGGCGTTTGGCAACTGACAATGCACCACGTTCAATAATGCGCTTAAAGACCTTAATCTCAAGAATTTCCAAGGTAAGCTGTGGAAAGGTTAAATCACCAATATAGGGATAGACATCGTGCTTTAAACGACGGATCGTCTCTTCATCCTGTTTTTGCTCTAGCTCACGTTTATATAGCCATGCTTCAGCAACAATACGAAAGGTATTTTCTGCTTCTTTCTGTTTCTGGGACTTGGTTTCAATCCGCTCCATTGCTGGATCGATGCCCTGCTTAATGAGCTTCTTATATTCATCACGAATAGTGCGAGCATCATCCAGTGAAACTTCAGGATAAGTACCTAAAGATAAATCATTACGTTTGGCTAAAAATGGACGTGTGTAATTGAATATCCAGTACTTGCTACCACTCTGATCAATACGCAGGTACAGGTTTCCCCCATCAGACAGCTTATACATCTTGTCAGGATCAGGTTTAGCTTTTTTAACTTGTAAAGCACTAAGCTTATTGATTCCACGAGTCGCCATAATTCAGACATAAAAAAATGCAGTAAGAAATAATCTTACTGCATTTTTTACTACTTTATAACTACCGATTGGCGTAGTGCGTCACGGCTTGTCATATCGTATATTTCCAACTTTAACCTTATAAATCATAAACTTATATAGTGTTAAACAGTGTCAGAAACTTGAATTTGGCGGAAGCGGTGAGATTCGAACTCACGGAGGACTCACACCCTCGTCGGTTTTCAAGACCGGTGCATTAAACCGCTCTGCCACGCTTCCATGTGCGCAAGAATACTAAGCTTTTCCAACTCTGACAAGAAAAAAATAGACTTAAACCATTCAAATGCATATTGTTTCATCAAAATAGATGATTTTGATTAAAGTTTAGCTGCTATTTCAGCACCTTCACGAATCGCACGCTTTGCATCAAGCTCACCAGCCAATTTTGCACCACCGATAATATGGTAATTTGCTAAAGTTGACTCACCCTCTTGAGGCATTAAGTCCTTAACGGATTCCTGACCTGCACACACCACAATCGTGTCGACTCGTAACAATTGATCATGACCATTGCTTTCAATCCATAATCCTTCATTGGTGACAGACTTGTATTGCACGCCACGCATCATTCTTACCGCATGTTTTTTCAATTGTGCACGGTGTACCCAACCCGAGGTTTTACCTAAACCAATACCCAGAGGTGTGGTTTTACGTTGCATCAAATATATTTGACGAATTGGTTGCTCTACTTCAGCAGGAACAAAACCACCTTCAGTCATATAGTTTGGATTTGGGTCTACACCCCACTCGCGTTGCCAATCTGCCAAAGGTTGCGGTTGCGGCTGATGCTCAGGTTTTAACAAATATTCCGACACATCAAAACCAATACCACCTGCACCAACAACAGCGACTCTGTTCCCAACAGGTGCGCCACGCAAGACTTCCGCATAAGACAATACTTGCGGTGCGTTACTGCCTTCAATATTTAGACCCCGTGGAATCACACCTGTTGCAATCACCACATCATCAAAACCTTCACGTTCTAATTGCTCACGATTCACTTTGGTATTTAAACGTAAGTCCACACCAGTTTTTTCAATCTGAACCTTAAAATAACGTATGGTTTCATGGAACTCTTCTTTACCTGGCACAACTTTAGCAAGGTTAAACTGCCCACCGACCTCAGTAGAGGCTTCAAACAGAGTCACCTGATGTCCACGACTTGCCGCAATAGTGGCTGCTGACATTCCAGCAACACCACCGCCAACAACCGCAATTTTCTTCGGTTTTTTTGTTTTAAGATAAACCAGTTCAGTTTCATGCGCTGCTCGTGGGTTCACCAAACAACTTGCACGCTTGTTTTGAAAACTATGATCTAAACAGGCTTGGTTACATGCAATACAAGTATTGATTTCATCAACACGATTGGTTGCGGTTTTACTTACCCAAAAAGCATCTGCCAATAATGGACGCGCCATTTGCACCATATCCGCTTTACCTGCTGCCAAAATTTCCTCAGCAGTATCAGGCATATTAATTCGGTTGGAAGCAATGACAGGTACAGCGACATGCTTTTTCACTTCTGCAGTGTAGTCTACAAATGCAGCACGCGGGACAGAGGTTACAATCGTGGGTACACGTGCTTCATGCCAACCAATCCCGGTATTGAGTAAAGTAATACCTGCTTTTTCTAATGCCTGCGCAACAGTGATCACTTCATCCATGGTATTACCGTCATGGACCAAATCGAGCATCGACAAACGGAAGCAAATAATAAATTTTTCACCAACTTTGGCACGAATCGCTTTTACAATTTCGACTGCCAAACGCATACGGTTTTCAATTGGCCCGCCCCAACGGTCTTCACGTTGGTTCACATGGCGACTTAAAAATTGATTCAGTAAATAGCCTTCTGAACCCATAATCTCTACGCCATCATAGCCGGCTTTTTTTGCCAGACTAGCTGTTTCAGCATAATCTTGAATGGTTTCAAGAATCAGTTTGTCACTCATCTGACGTGGTTTAAACATCGAAATCGGTGATTTGATTGGGCTTGAAGATACAACAAACGGTTGATAACCATAACGCCCTGCATGCAGAATTTGCATCAGAATTTTTGCACCATGCTTATGTACAGCATGTGTGACTAAACGGTGTGGTGCAATATCACCTAAAGTATTCATCGTACCACCGGCTGGCAACAACCAACCTTGGCGGTTTGGGGAAATCCCCCCTGTAATAATTAGCCCAACACCACCTTTGGCGCGTTCTCCAAAATATGCAGCAAGTTTTGGGTAGTTATAAAAACGATCTTCTAAACCTGTGTGCATTGAACCCATCACGACACGATTTTTAATGGTCGTAAATCCCAGATGGAGTGGTTTTAAGATATTTGCATAGCTATTTGTCATGATGAATCCTTTAAGTTTGGCTTTGCAACTTGTTGCATACTACTTTATCGAGTTTTAATTTTTTTTTGATGGCAATTTTTGATATTTTCATCGTAGATAGTGTCAATTCTATCTGTCTTACCCACAGCAGAAGCAACACATCTTGATATGACTCAAATAAAAGAAAAGTGTTATACAGTTTTATAACAATCTTCTGTGTCAATTTTCGTTATTTTGCAATATAACTGCTGAATAAAAGTAAATAAGAAAAGGCATCAACCTTATGAGCCACCCGGTATTTTTAACCAGTTCTACCTTTAGCCATATGCCAAGAGGTAGTCAAAATCAATGGGCAGAGTTTTTTCAAAGCGCATCTTTTGAACTCGAAGCAAATGCATTCATTCCGATTTTATGGTTTATGCTGTTTAAGCAAGAAAATATTTTCTGGACAAGATATATAGATGATCTTGATATCAACGATGAACGCAACCAAGTTGATCTAGAAGAACGCCAAGAGGACTTTGGTGAAAGTCAGTATGCTTATTTAGTTATTGATCAACAACAAGCACTTCTCAATTTAGCAGATCGAAAACCCTTATTTATAGAAACTTTTGGTGCAGAGAATAGTTACCATTTTGAAGATTTTAAATCTTTAATCGAACAACATTATCCTGAGTATGTTTTATTGCGCACCAGTGGTTTGCCCTTGGATTTAAATGATGCCCATTTCTTAACCCAATTGTTACAACACATTGAAAATTCGGCACAAGGTCATTCACAACAACTTTCTTTTATTGAAATGCAACGTATCGAGCTTGCTCGTTTTGATGATCATCCCTATTTCTTTTATGGTGTGAATCTACATGACCCTATTCACGATTTAAATACCAAAGAAGACCTGTCCACACCAGATCAAATTGACCCTGCTTCATCTCAACAACCTTTAGCAACTTCGGGTTTGGCGATTTGGATTTGTACAGCCATCGTTGCAATCTTAACCATTGCAATTTGGTTTACCACACAATCCGCACTTTATGCTGTTGTTACCTTCTTTATCAGTGCTTTTGTGCTTGGATTTATTTCTTCTAAATTAGGCGAACAGAAATAAAAAAAATAACCATGCTTTTTTGCATGGCTATTTTATTTAGTCAAATAAATGAGTTCGTCATCTAGCAGTTTTTAAAAGACTGTTTATCTGATAAATCACCATAAACAAATCAAATTAATACGACGCAATATCATCACTTCCAGTATTTTAATTTACTGGTCTGCCCAATGCCGACATTAAAGCTATTGGTTGGATCAAGCTTTTGATAATGATTTTTTAAAGTAGGTTTCGCAATATATAAATGTCCTACATTGTGTTCCGCAGGATATTCTGCACCACGGTTATCCAGCAAATGCCACATCTGATGTTCCATCGCCAAAGGATCTACCCCTTTTTTGACTATATAATCTTGATGAAACACATGGCAGAGGAAATGTCCGTAATACAATTTATGGGTAATTAAATCATCCATCTCTTGATGTAAAGTTTCTACCCATTCACGGTCGTTACGGCGTAAAGCAATATCCAGCGCAACAATATCTTCAACTTCCGAACGATGCGTATCACGATAACGAATTGCTGCACCTGCCACTGCGAAACGATGTAAAAAAGCCTTACGCCCTTCTTCATCCGTACAACGGAAAAAATCACCGGATGTTTTATGTTGAAAATAATCTTTTAAAAAAAGTTCAACTTGCTCAACATCCTGATTTTCGATACGAATCATCAAATGATGTTCATATAAATCACGAAACTCATTCATCCGTTTTGGCAAATGATTGGGCAACAGTTTAGTCACCATCTGCAACATTTTATCAGACAAACTGCGTAAGCCGATTTTTTCGAGATACCCATCCACCTTATCTTTTAATGCAAATGCAGCAGGCACTTTTGCCGTACCAAATTTCTCAATAAACATAAAGGTATCTTTGCCATATTCAGCACCGATATCATAGGCAACACGATGAATGTATTCACCCGCAATCGGTAATCTTGGCAAATCTTTAAGTAAGAAACGGCGGATTTCCGTCAAATCATCATGTGAGTTGGTCCCCACATAAAATACCTGACTTGGAATTTTTTCAAAGGTGTCTAAACGTACTGCAAAGACACAGACTTTACCTGCAGAACCTGAAGCTTCAAATAAACGTGATGGATCAGCATTGAATCGTGCAGGTGTATTTTCATCGACCTGTTTAACATCATGCGCATAACGATGGTCAGAAGCACAACAACTGGCATTATTAATAACATCATTGAGTTGATAGTTTTTATTTTCGAGTTTTGTCAAAATTTCTTCAGGTGTTTCACCCAGATTCACCCCCAAGTGATTGACTAACTCTAACTCACCTGACGCATTGACCTGTGCATAAAGTGCCAGTTCAGTATATGCAGGACCTCGGCGGACCAATGCTCCACCTGAGTTATTACATATTCCACCCAGAACCGATGCACCAATACAAGATGAACCAATCACTGAATGTGGCTCACGGTTATAGTGTGCCAACTCTTTTTCAAGACGATCTAAGGTTGCACCAGGTAAGCAAATCACTTGCTGACCTTGGTTAATCACTTGGATACCCGCCAAACGACGTGTACTCATTAAAATAACGGGTCGGTCGTAATCATCACCAAAAGGTGTTGAACCACCCGTGAGCCCAGTATTTGCAGCTTGCATAATCACAATACAGTCTGCATTTACAGCAGCTTGTAGCACTTGCCATTGTTCAAACAAGGTTCCGGGAACCACAACAGCCAGCACTTGCCCTGAGCCATAACGACGACCCTGACGATACAAGCGGGTAGCATGATCATGAGTTAAAACGTGTTGCTGACCGACGATGTTGATCAATTGCTGAATGGTGTGTTGTGAATCAATATTAGATTGCATTTTCCCTATCCTATTGATGAACCCTTATTCAATCTCATTCAATAAGGCATTCATTCCGACAGCGTTTTTTTCAATATTATTTGTATTGAGGGATCAACAATCAGTTCAAACTACTTTTTTGATGAAAAGTAGCTTGAACCATGCTCATCCGCAAAACTCGTTAAATCACATCTTTTCATTTGATGCTTTGCAAAAACATCATGTTATAAGGTCGTTCTGCCTCAAAGCACTACAGATGAAATTTGCATGGATGACATTTGCGTTTATCAAATTGAACACTGTCATTTAGCTTGATGACGTATCAAAAATACATCACGCATCCAATGCTTTGTCTAACTTGACTAAACAATCAGCGTTAATGTCTGCAATTGTTTTGGCGCCTGTCAAAGTCATTGCGACACGCATTTCTTTATCAATTAACTCAAGCAGATTAGAAACGCCTGCACCACCCGCTGCTCCTAATGCATAGACAAAAGCACGTCCGAGCATGCAGGTATCTGCGCCCAATGCCAGCATACGAACCACGTCCAAACCATTACGAATACCAGAGTCAGCAAGGATTTTAATATCCCCTTTAACGGCATCTGCAATTGGCGGAAGCGCACGTGCAGACGATAAGACACCATCTAACTGACGACCACCATGGTTTGATACAACAATACCATCGGCACCGAAACGTACCGCATCTTTGGCATCTTCAGGATCAAGGATCCCTTTAATCACCATCGGGCCATCCCAAAATTCACGAATCCACTCAAGGTCTTTCCATGAAATAGACGGGTCAAAGTTATTGCCCAACCAACCAATATAATCTTCAAGTCCAGTCGGCTTTCCTAAGTATTTGGAAATATTGCCTAAATCATGTGGACGCCCCAGCAAACCGACATTCCAAGCCCAATGCGGATGGAAGCATGACTGCATATAACGACGCATCGCTGCATTTGGACCACTCATACCAGAATGTGCATCACGATAGCGCGCACCAGGTACAGGCATATCAACAGTAAACACCAAAGTTGAGCAACCGGCAGCTTTGGCTCGCTCTAAAGCATTTTTCATAAAGCCACGATCACGCAGCACATATAACTGAAACCACATTGGGCGGTTAATTGCTGGTGCAACTTCTTCAATCGGACAAACAGATACGGTCGACAAGGTAAAAGGAATGCCCTTTTTATCTGCCGCCACAGCAGCTTGAACCTCACCACGACGTGCATACATCCCTGTTAATCCAACAGGAGACAATGCAACAGGCATAGATAAAGTTTCATCAAACAATTTTGTTTCTAGGCTTAGCTGCGACATGTCATTTAAAACACGTTGCCTTAAAGCGATTTTTGATAAATCTTCTACATTTCGTTTTAGTGTATATTCCGCATACGCACCACCATCAATATAATGAAAAAGAAATGGGGGTAAACGACGTCGTGCGGCTTCACGATAGTCATTCGCAGAAGAAATAATCATGCTCATATCCTGTTTAATCGGCTCGCACGCTGACGACGGGCTTCTTCCTCATCAATCATACGCACTTGCTGTACTACAAATTCTATATGCCCACAGACTGCATCTCTTGCAGCATCTGGATCATGACGTTCAATTGCATCCATCACTTTAAAATGCTGATCATGCAATTGATCAAATCGATGTGTTTCTGAGTACACTTTGCGTCTACCCAAGAGCACGTTAAACTGCAACAGATCAAAAACGCCCCGCATCATCTGTATCAACACTAAATTGTGCGATGCTTCAGCAATCGCCAAATGAAATTTAGCATCGGCAAGTGAAGCTTGCTCATCATCACCAATCGACTGAAAATATGAAATCTGATCATAATATTCGCGAATCTGAGCCAGATCTTTAGGTGTTGCACGTTGTGCCGCATACCAAGCTGAACCACCCTCAAGGATTGTTCGCGCCTCCTGCACATCAAAACGATATGCTGGGTCTTCATCAATCAAATTACTTAAAGATTCAACAATCTGGTTTTGTGACCAATTCACCGGGAATTGTTGTAAATAGGTCCCCGCCCCGCCTTTGCTGACCAGCATTCCAGTACTGGTCAGTTGAGAAATCGCTTCTCTTAAAGAGGAACGGGATACGCCCAGTTGTTCACACAACTTTCGTTCAGCAGGTAAACGTTCTCCGACTTGCATGTTTTTTTCTTCAATTAACATACGAAGGCTTTGTACCACTTTGTCAGAGACTTTCATCTGCTTTCCTCATTCAGTGACGTTTTATGCTCATGGAATCATCCATGGGAACACATAAGCTTGTAGTGTAATAATAATACCGATCATTACAGTAAACGTTATACTGTGTTTAACCGTAAAACGGAACAGATCAGACTCTTTACCTACCAGCCCCACCGCCGCACATGCAATTGCAATCGACTGAGGAGAAATCATTTTCCCAGTGACACCACCACTGGTATTTGCAGCAACCAGTAATACTTCTGGGACACCAATTTGTTGCGCAGTCGTGGCTTGTAATGCCCCGAATAAAGCATTTGCAGAAGTATCCGAACCTGTAAGGAATACACCTAACCATCCTAAGAATGGAGAGAAGAATGTAAATGCTTGACCCGTATGTGCCAATGCCAAAGCCAAGGTTGCAGACATTCCTGAATAGTTAGCAATAAAAGCAAATGCCAACACCATACCAATCGAATAAATTGGAATTTTTAATTCATTAACGGTTTCAGCAAAAGTAACCACTGCTTCTTTTGGCTTCATTTTTAAGAAAATAATGGTAATGATTGCAGCAATAATAATTGCGGTACCCGTCGCTGAGAACCAATCAAATTTATAAATTGCATCATAGTCTTTTACTTCAGCAACAACAGGTGGCATCTTTTGAATCATTTGATGCAAATATGGCACTTTGATAGAAATCACTAAATCATGCAGCGCGCCATCTTTGGTAAATAAATCCTTAAATGGTTTTACACTCCAGATCGTAACCATCACAGTTAAAATCGCAAATGGTGACCACGCTTTGGCAATTTGAGCAAGGCTATATTTCTGCTGTTTCTGTTCAGCAAGATTTTCGCTCATGCTGTCATCTTCATTTGCAAAACGGAAGATATGCTTTGGCTGCCAATATTTTAATAAAATCGTTAATGAAACCAAAGACGCAATTGAAGCGGTAATATCGGGTAATTCTGGACCCACAAAGTTTGAAGTCAAATATTGTGCAAGCGCAAAAGAACCACCACCGACAATCACAGCAGGCCAAGTTTCTTTTACACCACGCCAACCGTCCATAATTGCCATGATCCAGAACAGCACAATTGGAACCATAAATGGCAACTGACGTCCAACCATCTGACTGATTTCCATTGTTTCTACACCAGAAACCTGTCCAGCCACAATAATTGGAATCCCCATTGCACCAAATGCTACAGGTGCTGTATTCACAATCAAACATAGACCCGCCGCATAAAGTGGTTTAAAACCAAGCCCCACCAATAACGCTGCGGTAATCGCAACAGGCGCACCAAAGCCAGCAGCACCTTCCAAGAAAGTACCGAAAGCAAAACCAACAAAAAGCATTTGCAGACGTTGATCTTCAGTAATCGACAAAATCGAAGAACGAATAATATCGAACTGCCCTGTTTTTACTGAAACTTTATATAGGAATACTGCGCCAATAATGATCCAAGCAATTGGCCATAAACCATAAAAGAAACCATAGACCAATGATGCCAATGCCATCATCGTTGGCATTTGATAAGCAAATAATGAAACCAGTAAAGCCAATACAACTGTAATTGTCCCCGCAACACTTCCTTTCATGCGGAATACAGCAAGGGCTAAAAAGAAAAAGATAATTGGTATCAGCGCAATGGCACTGGATACCCAGATATTGCCCATCGGATCATAAATCTGTTGCCAATGTTGAAGCATTGTCATCTCCTTGAAATGCTTGCTAGAACGTGGAATGTCATTGAATCATCCATTTATTTCTCAATAATCGGTATGACCAATTTAGTTTTAAATTAAAAAATTTTGCACTAACTGCCACTTAATATTAATTTTTGCTGATTTAAAGATCAATAGTTGGCACTCAATTAATTATTTTGGTATGACCAATATTGCAAGTATTTCAGTTGATTCACAGATCAATCCTTCAGATTTCAGGGTTTCAAATCGAACAACTCATTTGTTTTATATTATATTTTTTTAAATTAAACTAATTTTCTACAACTTTAGTCGTATCCTATTCTTTCATACACTTTTTAGTAACACTGATTTAAGTTTATTATCGGGTTTAGAAATACTGCAAAACCAAAATTAGTCAGACCAATTTAAAAATCAGTTAAAATAAGCTTCAATGCATCGCTTTAAACAAACAAATATCAAGTAAAAATAGAAAGAAAAAACAGAAAGAAAAAAAAGCAAAACCAATAAATTTTCACTGATTTTGCTTTTTACTTTAATTAAAAATTATATAAATTTAATCAACTATAAATTAATTCAACAATGTCCACTCATTGATTTAACGATGCTCACAACTCAATAAGGTTTCAGGTTTTTTCTTGATTTTAAGATTTAAAGAACTTGAAATAATTCCTGAACAAATAAACGCAGCACCGATAATAATGTTGATTGTAATCGGCTCATGCCAAAGCACATAACCAAAAAATAAACTTAGAATAGGAATACACATGATTGAAATAGACGCAACAAAGGTATCCACCTGACTCACAATCCAATTCCACAAGGCAAAGGCAAAACCTGTCCCAATCACAGCAATATAGAACAGGATTGAATCATTCAGTGGATTCATCCAAACTTTAACATCTACAGGTTCAAAAATTAAAGCACCGATCAGAATCACCACCCCACCCATCAGCAATTGCCAACAGGTCAATTTGATTTTGTCATAAGTTGCAAAATTCTGTTTGATATACACTGTGGTTAAAGCCCAGAAGAAGCCAGACAAGATTAAGAAAGCTTGACCAATTAACGATAAATTCAAATGAATATGATGTAATTGTGGCCAAAGAATTGCAACCAAGCCCAATGTGCCAAGAACCAACCCAATCATTTTTTGGCTATTTAAACGCTCATTTAAAATATAATGCGCCAATACACCAATAAAAATAGGCATAGTAAACACTAAAACCGCAGACAATCCTGAATCAACAAATTGCATGGCAAAGGTTTGTGTTGCATAAAAACCAATACATATCATCAAACTTGAGATCATCAGTTTTTGCCATTCACCTTTTGCGGGTAAAACAGATTTCCTTAACAGTACTTGAACCAACATAAGGGTAAGCGCAGCTAAGATTAAACGCGTAGAAATAAATAAGAATGGCGGAAATATTTGCAAACTATGTTTGACCAATCCCCACAAAGATCCCCAGACGAGACACAATAATACAATTGCACCAATCACTCGAAGATTCATTTGCTGTACTCAACAGATGGAAAGTACATAGAGTATAGAAAATAAATGACATCATGAATAATGCTATGTTTTAATGTACACATCATTTTTTTTGATGCTAAAGCAGATACTTTAGTGTCAGCACGTATTCAATGCATTATTGAGGAATTGAAATGAATATCGATATGGGTGATATCAAATCATTTGTGACTGTTGCTGAACTAAAAAGCATTACCGCAGCAGCAAATAAACTCAATTATTTACAATCGAATATGACTGCAAAAATAAAAAAGATTGAAAATCACTATAAACGTCAACTATTCATCCGAAAACCCAAAGGTGTTGAGCTGACCGAATCAGGAATGAATTTATATCAACAATATAAAAAAATGATCTTCACGTGGGAAGAAACAGAAAATAAAATCTATCAACAGGAAAAATATTTACGCTTTGGTACCAACACCAGTTTAGGCGGGATGCGTTTCTACCCATCTTTTAGTCAACTTTATGAAACCTACCCTGAGCTTTCAATCACCATGAAAACAGGTGCTACAGGCTATATTGAAGATGAAATTTTACGCGGAAACTTAGATATCGCTTATGTTCTAGGTCACCCAAAACAGAAAAATATTCAGTATATTCAAAAGGCAGATGATCAATTGGTGATTATTGGGAAAAATGTCATCAACCATGACAGCCTTGAAGACTGTCTCAATCATCAAAATATTTTACTTGCCTCAGAAGAATGCTGTTATGCAACCACTTTAGATCATATTTATACAGATTATCATTTAACCAAAGGTGAATTAACCCATATTTATGATCATGAAGCCTTAGTCAATTTCACTCAATTGGGTATGGGAATTTCAATGATTGCAAAATCACTGATTAAAAAATTTAATATTCAATATTATCGAGAAACACCCGAACAATATCGAGATATCGGATTCTATCTAATTGCACGAAGTGAACATGTATTTACCCCAATTGAAAAGCAGTTTATTGGTTTAAATGATCAGCTATGATCCCAAACGAATCAGATAAATTGGGTTAACCCTATACATCCAATTTATCTTACTTTTAACATAGGTCAATCCGCAGCTTGCCATTTGGTCTTACGCACATTCAGCAAATCAGCAAATCAGCAAATCAGCAGCCCTATACAAATACCCATTGGAAATCCAATCAAAAATAAACATCCAATAATGGTAGACATCAATCTCCCCATTTCACTACCCTTTTCAACTTCCTATTAAATTTCACACCTCGTTAATTTGACTTTTCTTATAAGTTTTTAAATGGGGTGCATGGGTCATTTAAGTAAATTAATTTCGCTCTATAAATTGTCATTTTTTTCAATGTTAACCTTCAAATCCAATAAAACATTGATTGAAAAAGTGCTACAATACTGCGTTTATAAAATTCTCTTTGGCCACCCATGTATGTGGTGCCTCTTTCGAAATAGTTAGGACGAGCAATGACTGATAATGCAACGATCTTGCAGAATGTACCAGTAGGCAAAAAAGTGGGTATCGCTTTTTCTGGTGGTCTAGATACTTCAGCAGCTTTATTGTGGATGAAACAAAAAGGCGCAGAACCTTATGCTTATACAGCAAACTTAGGTCAACCTGATGAAGATGACTACGATGCAATTCCGCGTAAAGCTGAAAACTACGGTGCTGTAAAAGCCCGATTGGTTGACTGCCGCTTACAACTTGCATTGGAAGGTATTGCTGCAATTCAATGTGGTGCATTCCATATCAGCACTGGTGGTGTTCCTTATTTCAACACAACACCATTAGGTCGTGCAGTAACAGGTACAATGCTTGTTACAGCAATGAAAGAAGATGATGTTAATATTTGGGGTGATGGTTCAACCTATAAAGGGAACGATATTGAACGTTTCTATCGTTATGGTTTATTAACCAACCCTGCACTTAAAATTTACAAACCTTGGTTAGATCAGCAATTTATTGATGAATTAGGCGGTCGCGCTGAAATGTCACAATTCTTGATCGACAATGGTTTTGATTACAAAATGTCGAAAGAGAAAGCCTATTCAACAGATTCAAACATGTTGGGTGCAACTCACGAAGCGAAAGATCTTGAATACCTCAATGCCGGCATCAAAATCGTTGAGCCAATCATGGGCGTTGCGTTCTGGAAAGAAGACGTAAAAGTTGAAGCTGAAGAAGTTTCTGTAACGTTTGAAGAAGGCTTTCCTGTTGCATTAAATGGCAAACGTATTGAAGACCCTGTTGAATTCATTCTTGAAGCCAATCGCATTGGTGGTCGTCATGGTCTAGGTATGTCTGACCAAATCGAAAACCGTATTATTGAAGCAAAATCTCGTGGCATCTATGAAGCTCCGGGAATGGCGCTTCTTCATATTGCTTATGAACGTCTTGTAACTGGTATTCATAACGAAGACACTATTGAACAATATCGTATCAATGGTTTACGTCTAGGTCGTTTATTGTACCAAGGTCGTTGGTTCGATTCACAAGCATTGATGCTACGTGAAACAGCACAACGCTGGGTTGCTAAAGCAATCTCAGGTACTGTGACTTTAGAACTTCGTCGTGGTAATGACTACACGATTATGAACACTGAATCAGAGAACCTCACTTATGAAGCTGAGCGTTTAACCATGGAAAAAGGTGATTCAATGTTTAGTCCTGCTGACCGTATCGGCCAATTGACTATGCGTAATCTTGATATCACGGACACTCGCGCAAAACTTGGTATTTATACCAATACTGGTTTATTGGCTGTCGGTACAGGATCTGCGATCCCTCAGTTGAAAGACAAAAATAAATAATTTTTGATGAAAAATAAAACCGCCAAATTGGCGGTTTTTTTAGCTTTAGCCTTAATGACTTTTCATTAAAGATTGCTTATCAAGACACTGCATTCTTCGTTTCAGGCTGCGATAAGTTTTGTTGCTCTAATTTTTGCTGTTGTTTTTGCAACTCAATCTTTTCAGCATGTTCTTGGCGAATTTGATCATATTCTCGTTTGGTTTCGGCATCACTTTTAGCCGCAAGAAAAGCCATTCCAACTAAAAATACCGGAAAAAATAATGCTAATGTCGCAAAGATATAAAATTTTTTCGAACTTGTCTGTGACATAAATTCAAGGCTTTCAATAAATTTAACTAGGCTGGTTAATATAACTGAATAATCCCATCCAATACATTACTCGCCTACAGCCATAGGATTACAATCCCCTATTTATTGAAAGCGAAAAACTTAAGTAAAAAGCATATCACCTTGTGATTTAGAAGCTTCAGCAATCACTTCCACCAATACTCTTCATCCATCAAATTATTGTTATATTGAGCTTATTCTCCAAACCGCTTTAATAGAATCCGCTTTAATAAAAACCAGTTGCCCATAAAACAAAAACGGTCTAAGCAAATTTAAAAAACAATTAACGATTTTTCGTTTGCTTATAAGCCTCTTGGGCTATAGCCAAGCTTTTCTTTTTACCTTCAACAGTATCTGGAATCTCATTAGATGTTCCGTTTCCAGAGTGGCGTTGCAGATGTTGCTGCTGAGAATACTGATGCATTTCAGACTGAGTTTTTTGTTGTTGTATCGAAGTTTGGTTTGCAGTTCGTTGAGTTAATTTTTGTTGAAGTTGTTGCTGTGGATTTACTGTAGCAGTTCCAGCACAGGGTCTAGATTGGTAAGTTACCGAACCTTTTACCACACATTTGTGTACGTCTTTAGCAAATACATGATGAGAAATCCCTAAAGCTAAGATAACCAACAATACTTTTTTCACAACCAACACTCCATTTAAGTTTCAACAAAATATCAACAAATGATTTAAATTGCTATTTACACAGGAGTTTTCTTATTCACAGGAGTTTGCATCTACAATTAAGGTATAAATATGACTTTTTTTGCCAAGTTTTACAGCATTTTGTCATACGTCAAATCCTTCAGTTTCAAGATTTAATTTGAAGGTTTTTAAGTGATTGCTGAACAATAAAACCATGAACCATAGAAACAGGCAGCATATAAATTTTCCCAAAAAGATTATATGTCACTACACTGGTACATATCGTTAATTCATTTCTAAGCTCATCATATTCCTCGATTTGCAAAACCAACAATACACTCAAATGTTTATCGGTTGACTGTAAAAAAAGCTCACGATCTGAGACTTTGACCACATCAAAAAAATCTGCTTTCCCACCGACTTGAAGCGGTTTAGTTAATTCACCAAAGCCTTGAATAGGTTGCACACCACCTAAATGCCGGCTTAAAAAATCTCTTAGCTTAAACGCAGCTCTCAACCAAACTGGCGGCTTACTGGTCATTAGATAATAGGCTTGAGTACTGGTAAGATTTTTATCAATATATTGCTTGGCTTCATGTAAAAAATTTAATTGATCAAGTGGAGCAACCAGTATTTTAGGATCTTTTTCTATATTCATTCGATTAACTCCTTAAAATATAATTAATATTTTTTTAAATAGATACTAAAAACAGTCTACAGTAATCAGTTGTTGGTGCAATTACTCACAGCCTAAAGTTTAATAAATATACTTAGATTCTAGAATAAAATAGACAAACCATAAATAAAAAAAGGCCCACACTTGGCAGACCTTTGATTATGTTGTGTTTAGATTAATTATCCATGTTATCAATAATTGCTTGACCAAATTCAGAACAACGAAGCAAAGTTGCACCTGGCATCAAGCGCTCAAAGTCGTAGGTGACAGTTTTCGCAGCAATCGCTCCCGATACGCCCTGAATAATCAAATCAGCAGCTTCAATCCACCCCATATCTCGAAGCATCATTTCTGCAGAAAGAATAATAGAGCCTGGATTGACTTTATCTTGGCCTGCATATTTTGGTGCCGTACCGTGGGTTGCTTCATATACAGAAATTGCACCACCAATATTTGCACCCGGCGCAATTCCAATACCACCTACTTCAGCTGCCAAGGCATCAGAAATATAGTCACCATTTAAGTTAAGTGTCGCAATCACAGAGTATTCAGAAGGACGCATTAAGATTTGCTGTAGGAAGGCATCGGCAATCACATCTTTAATAATGATCTCTTTACCCGTTCTTGGATTTTTAATTTTTACCCAAGGGCCACCATCAATCAGCTCGCCACCGAAACGATCAATTGCCAGTTCATAGCCCCACTCTTTGAATGCACCTTCGGTATATTTCATAATGTTGCCTTTATGCACTAAAGTTACACTTGGCTTATCATTATCAATCGCAAACTGGATCGCCTTACGCACTAAACGCTGAGTACCTTCTTTCGATACAGGTTTAATACCAATCCCACAATTATCTTCAAAACGAATCTTGGTTACACCCATTTCTTCTTTTAAGAATTTAATGACTTTTTTCGCTTCAGGAGAATCCGCTTTCCATTCGATACCTGCATAGATATCTTCGGAATTTTCACGAAAAATCACCATGTCGGTCAATTCAGGGTGTTGAACAGGTGACGGTACTCCTTCAAACCAACGCACAGGACGTACACAAACATAAAGGTCGAGCTCTTGGCGTAAAGCGACATTCAATGAACGAATACCACCACCCACAGGTGTAGTTAATGGACCCTTAATCGAAACCACAAATTCCCGCAGTGCCTCAAAAGTTTCTTCAGGCATATAGGTCCCGTAGATTTTATCTGCCTTTTCACCACAGTAAACTTCCATCCATTCGATCGAACGTTTGCCAGCATATGCTTTTTGAATTGCGGCATCTACAACAGCTTTCATGGCTGGAGTAATATCAACACCAATACCATCCCCTTCAATAAAAGGAATGATTGGATGATTTGGAACATTCAGTGACAAGTCTGCATTTACAGTAATTTTGCTACCATCGGCAGGTACTACGATCTTCTGATAACCCATTGTTCAGGTTCTCCCTTTTATTATAGTTGGCAAATCCAAAATAATTGCCAAATAGACAATACTTCTAACCCTTCTTAGCGCATATCAGTCTAGTCTAATTCGTACATTTTTTGAGATTTATACGAGGAATAACAACATTTCTCTACTGAATAAAGCACAATGTTTCATTATTTAATATCATTCAAACCATCATTTTTTATATAAATCGACAAGCTCAATCATCCCTAATGCTTAAAATAAAAATATTAGCTTTGCTTTTCCATACACATAAATTTTCCAAGAGCCAGATCTTTAAAAGTGAGACTTACTATACATTTTCACTATAAACATGATTTCTAATTTTTTGATTTTATATTCGCCATTTAATTTAAAAATCTATAACATTTTGACAATAGATTAATGAACAAACCAGCCACCTTAAAACCACAATATATTCATATATTTCATTGCATTAAATTATGCACCACAATAGATCACAAACAAAAATCGGTAATTTTATTTTTATTATTGGTGTTTTTTGCCATTGATTTATATTTTAAAAAAATAATTTTCACAAGGTCACAATCAAGTTAAGATTAATTACAAAAGTAATTCACTTTTACTATATGTTTTCACATGAATTTTAATGAAAAAATAAATCAAAATTCATTTTTTAATTCTTTCTGCCTATCCTATCGTCTCCAATCAAATTAACCATCTTTGCAATTATTATTTAGTCTTAAAATCTTTAACATTATTCCTGTTTTTTAAATCGTAATGAATTTTGAATTTATTGTGATTCAACCTATCTCATGGATGTAAATAATGGATAAAACTTACACTAAAGAAGAGAAGCGAGGTCGTATACGCGGTATCGTCGGCGCAGCTTCAGGAAACTTAGTAGAATGGTTTGATTTTTATATTTATGCTGTGTTTGCGGCATATTTCACTAAAGCATTAACTGCACCTGATATGGACTCCGGTACTCAAGCAATTTATGTATGGGGTGTCTTTGCAGCCAGCTTCTTTATGCGACCAATTGGTAGCTGGGTTTTCGGACGAATTGCCGATAAACATGGCCGTAAAAAATCAATGGTCATTTCCATCTGTCTTATGGCAGTAAGCTCTTTCTTATTTGCCGCACTCCCAACCTATGAACAAGTTGGAATGGCAGCACCTTTCCTACTTTTACTTGTTCGCCTGCTACAGGGTTTATCTGTAGGTGGTGAATATGGTGCTGTAGCAACCTATATGAGCGAGCTTGGCTTAAAGGGTCAACGAGGCTTTTTTGCTTCTTTCCAATATGTCACCTTGTCGGGCGGTCAATTATTAGCAAGCTTGCTCGGTGTTATTATGCTGGCATTCCTTTCAGAGCAGCAATTGCTTGATGGTGGCTGGCGTATTCCTTTTGTCATTGGTGGTATTGCTGCAATTATCTCTCTACTTGCACGTAGCCGTTTAGAAGAAACATTATCTAGCGAAGACAGTGATAAAGAAGAATCGGGAAGCTTAAGTGAACTATTTAAAAATCACTGGAAAACCTTCTTATTGGTTGTAGGTTATACCTCTGCGGGCTCCCTCACTTTCTATGTGATTACAGTATATTCAAAGACCTACCTCACCAATATGGGTGTAGATAGTAAAACTGTCGGATTCATTATGACAGCTTCACTCTTTATCTTTATGCTTGCACAACCGGTGTTTGGTGCTATTTCTGACCGTATTGGCCGTCGTGCTGCAATGCTTGCCTTCAGTGGTACTATGGCGATTTTCATCTATCCAGTCATGGTGATCTGGATGCCACATTTCAGTTATTCGCCATTGATGGTTGCTCTGTTACTTATTTTCCTCATGATGTTGCTCAGCTTCTATACCTCTATCAGCGGATTGGTTAAGGCAGAAATGTTCCCACCACATGTTCGCGCATTGGGTGTTGGTTTCTCTTATGCTGTGGGTAATGCAATCTTTGGTGGTTCTGCACCGTCTGTTGCACTACAGTTCAAAGCGGCGGGTATTGAAAGCACCTTCTTCCTTTATGTGATTGTCATGTTAGTGATCTGTTTCTTATGTAGTTTTAAATTACCGAAAGAACCTGAATATCTAAAACATGACCACTAAACAACATGATCAACCAACTAATAGCTTGTGATCACTGATTAAAACTTGAGATCTACGCTATTCAAAAAAGCTGTACTACCCAAAGGTGGTACAGCTTTTTTATTATTAGGCTTAGCTTCAATAGATGCTGTTTGCAAGTTACCTAGCTCAATTTCACGCAATGGTAAATTCTAGCAAGATAAAACCACCAATCCCCCGCCTAAGAAAAATGTATTTACAACTCAGCCTCGGTAAATAAATAAAGTTGAAGAATACAAAGCGTAATCTGATATAGTAGCGCACATATCGTAGTCTTTATCTTTACCCAACTCTCTTCAAACGGGTAACTTTATCAAACTCAAAAATTTTATTGATATTTATTAGTGGTCTAAAGTGAAAATTGTCATTCTTAATAAACCTTATGACGTCCTCTCCCAGTTTCGTAAAGACGAAGCACATATGACGATGTCTGACTTCGTAGATGACTCGACTTTGCGTTTGGCGGGTCGTCTCGATATGGACTCTGAAGGTTTAGTTTTTTTAACTGATCATGGTGGTTTAAATCAATACATTACCAATCCTGCCAATAAGAAATTTAAAACTTATTTGGTGCAAGTTGATGGTGATGTGACTGAAGAAGCCCTAGAACAGTTGCGTAAAGGTGTTGAGCTAAAAGATGGTATGACTTTACCTGCTCAAGCGAATAAAGTTGAACAACCTGAATGGTTATGGGATCGTGATCCACCAGTACGTTTCCGTGCCAATATTCCAACATCTTGGATTGAAATTTCTATTTGTGAAGGCCGTAACCGTCAAGTCCGTCGTATGACTTCGGCTGTTGGTTTTCCAACTTTACGTTTAATCCGTACCAAGATTGGTGCAATTGATTTGGTGCAAATGGGTTTACAACCTGGTGAAACTAAAGAAATTGAACCATTACTTTATCCAGACTTCCAAAATATTCCAGCAGATGAACCTTATCGCTCACGCTCTTATGTGAAGAAACCTGGCGGTACAGGCGGAAAACCAATTGTTCGTAAGAATAAAGATGGTTCAACAAAGAAATCTGGAACTAAACGTATCTGGCAAATGGAAGATGGTGAAAAACCACGCCGTAAGACCAATGGTACCACCCGCCCTAATACCAAAGCACCACGTGGTCGTGGACGTAATGGCCGCTAGAATTTAATACTTCTAAGCCATTAATCAATTGCCGCATATTGCAAAAATGCCCAATGAAACTCATTGGGCATTTTTATTTTATAACTAAAAAACTCAAGACCAATTAAAACCAATCGCCCCCTCATCATTTAAATTGATTCATGCGTAAACTTGCAAATAAATAACTTAAACAAAGATTTACTCCCTCAATAAAAAAGCCGATGCGTATGCATCGGCTTTTCTCACCAACAAGATCGTCGGTTTATAGCATTTAAAACTTAAACAGTTGCAAGTGTAGCGTTAAGCGTCGCACTTGGACGCATAACAGCTTCAACCTTAGCGGTATCAACTGCATAATAACCACCGATATCCGCTGGTTTACCTTGAACAGCTGCAAGCTCAGCAAGGATTTTGTCTTCGTTCTCATCCAATGCTTTTGCAAGTGGTGCAAACTTGGCTTTTAATTCAGCATCGTCATTTTGTGCAGCAAGTGCTTCAGCCCAGAACTTCGCAAGGTAGAAATGGCTACCACGGTTGTCAAGCTCACCTGTACGGCGTGATGGAGACTTGTCGTTATCCAACAATTGACCAGTTGCTTGATCCAATGTTTTCGCCAATAACTTAGCACGCGCATTGTCTTCTTTAATACCTAGCTCTTCTAAAGAAACAGCCAAGGCCAAGAATTCACCAAGAGAGTCCCAACGCAAGTGGTTTTCTTCTACAAGCTGTTGTACGTGTTTAGGTGCTGAACCACCCGCACCTGTTTCGTACATACCACCACCCGCCATTAACGGAACGATAGACAACATTTTCGCAGAAGTACCCAATTCCATGATTGGGAACAAGTCAGTTAAGTAATCACGTAAAATGTTACCAGTCACTGAAATTGTATCTAAACCACGAGCAACACGTTCAAGCGTATAACGCATTGCACGTACTTGTGACATGATTTGGATATCAAGACCCGCTGTATCATGATCTTTCAAGTATTTTTGTACTTTCTTGATCAATTCATTTTCATGCGGACGGTATGGGTCAAGCCAGAAGATTGCAGGCATACCTGAGTTACGCGCACGCGTTACCGCAAGTTTTACCCAGTCACGAATCGGTGCGTCTTTCACCTGACACATACGCCAGATATCGCCTTCCTCAACGTTTTGTGACATCAACACTTCACCAGTTTCAAGATCTGTGATGTTTGCAACACCCGCTTCAGTGATCTCAAAAGTTTTGTCATGTGAACCATATTCTTCAGCTTTTTGCGCCATCAAACCAACGTTTGGCACAGTACCCATAGTACGTGGGTCAAAGTTACCATTCCACTTACAGAAATTAATCATTTCTTGGTAAATACGTGCGAATGTTGACTCTGGCATAACAGCTTTACAATCATACTGCTTACCATCAGCACCCCACATTTTACCACCGCCACGAATCATCGCAGGCATAGATGCATCCACAATCACATCATTTGGTGAATGGAAGTTGGTAATGCCTTTCGCTGAATCCACCATTGCAAGTGCAGGACGGTGTTCTTGGCAAGCATGAAGATCTTCAATGATCTCTTCACGCAATGATGTTGGTAAAGTTGCAATCTTCTCGTAAAGACCAGCCATACCGTTATTGACGTTAATACCTAACTCATCAAATAACTTAGCGTGCTTTTCAAATGCTTCTTTATAGTAAATTTTTACACAGTGACCGAATACAATCGGGTGTGAAACTTTCATCATAGTTGCTTTTACATGCAACGAAAATAAAATGCCTGCTTCACGGCAATCATCAAGTTCTTTCTCATAGAAATCGCAAAGCGCTTTCTTGCTCATAAACATTGAATCGATGATTTCGCCATCAAGTAATGCAACTTTTGGCTTAAGCACAATGCTCTCACCATTTTTGGTGATCAGTTCCATTTTTACGTTACGCGCACGGTCAAGTGTCATTGACTTTTCACCGTGATAGAAATCGCCCTCATCCATATGCGAAACATGTGTTTGTGACCACTGTTTCCATTCGCTCATTGAATGTGGATGTTTCTTCGCATAGTTTTTCACTGCTGCAGGTGCACGACGGTCAGAGTTACCTTCACGTAACACTGGATTCACCGCAGAACCAAGGCACTTGCTATAACGTACCTTAATTGCTTTTTCTTCTTCAGTTGTTGGATTTTCAGGATAGTCTGGGATTGCATAACCCTTTGACTGAAGTTCCTTAATACATGCGCTCAACTGAGCAACAGATGCACTGATATTTGGGAGTTTGATAATGTTAGTGTCTGGATCTTGAGTAAGACGCCCTAAATGCGCAAGGTTGTCAGATACTTTCTGTTCATCGCTTAAGTATTCCGCGAATTCTGCAAGAACACGAGCAGCTACAGAAATATCAGTTTTGACAATCTCTACGCCAGCTGGCTTAGTAAAGGTCTCAATGATCGGCAGTAGCGAATAAGTCGCCAACAATGGCGCCTCGTCAGTCAGTGTGTAAATGATTGTTGACTTTCCACCAGCCATATATAGCCCCTTGCTTTAAATTGTGTTTTGAGAACCGAGCTTGTGACCCAGCCCTTACGAACCGACTTGCTTAAATTTAACCCCAAGAGTATCAGCCTTCCTGGTATTACAGTCAACGTAAGATCTGTGATAACGACATTTCGTAAAAAAATGGTACATCACAAATATTGCATTAATATCAATATTTGCACAAAAATTAAGCATTTTCTTGTAAAAATAGTCATTCCGACCAAGAGCAACAACAATCCATGCCGTCTTGTGCTGTATTGTTTTAATCATTAAAAATTTTATCTTGCTGATTCTTACAGACTGAGCAGCAAATTGAAAGCCATTGAAAATACATCGACGCGCTTCAGTGACATAAAACAAGCCAAACAGCACAAGCAAAAATCAGCTAAATACTGTTTAAATTTTAAATCATTCAAGTCGGCCTAAAAAATGAATAAGCAAATGAAAGGAAAATTATTTACCCCCCTAATGCTCTGGTCACGATATGACAATAAATATGCTTTGGTTAACTTATACTCACAAAACAACAATACTTTTACCTTGAATAGTAAGTCAAAAAATCGTTATTAATAAATTACATGTTTAATTTTTCATCACATCATTGATGAAAGAATAATCTTCAATGATGTATTTCCGATCTCAAAATTAATATTAAAACTGTAGAGGTAATATGTTAATGCTATTACTCATCGCAATACTTATTCAAATCATCTCACTCTGGGCCGTTTTCTTTTTTGCACTTCATCGAACAGTCGGAAGTATCACTACGATTGTCATTGCAATTCTGAGTGCAGTGATCAGCCCATGGTCTCTCATCCTTGGTCTACCGCTTATTCTCATCAGTTTAGTGTTACTGATTGAACCACTGCGAATGCAAGTTTTGACTAAACCGGCCTATAAAACATTAGCCAATGCAATGCCAAGCATGAGTACCACTGAACGTGAAGCATTGGATGCGGGTACCAGTTGGTGGGAAAAAGAATTATTTATGGGGGCGCCAGATTGGGAAAAATTTAACAATTACCCCTACCCGACGCTTAGCAATGAAGAGCAATCTTTTTTAGATCATGAGGTTGAACAACTCTGTCAGTTGCTAGATGAATGGGAAATTCATCAAAATAAAGACCTGAACGCTGAGACATGGCAATTTATTAAAGACAATGGCTTTTTTGGACTCATCATCCCTAAAACTTATGGTGGTCGTGAATTTAGCTCTTTTGCACAAAGTCGCATTATGAGCAAAATTGCTTCACGTTCATTAACCACCGCTGTAACCTGTATGGTGCCTAACTCATTAGGACCGGGTGAGCTTTTACTGAATTATGGTACAGACGAACAAAAAAATCGTTATTTGCCCGGCTTAGCCAAGGGTGAAGAAATTCCTTGCTTTGGACTCACCAGCCCTGAAGCGGGTTCTGATGCTGGGGCGATTCCAGATACTGGCGTGGTTTATTATGGAGAGTTCGAAGGTCAACAAGTGCTTGGCTTAACAATGAATTTCTCAAAACGCTGGATTACTTTAGCACCCGTTGCAACAGTAGTCGGTCTCGCCTTCAAACTGTATGACCCAGATGGCTTATTGGGAGATAAAACTAAAACTGAGTATGGTATTACCTGTGCACTTATACCCGCCTCTCATGCAGGCGTAGAGGTTGGACCAAGGCACCATCCGGGTGGTTCTCCATTTATGAATGGTACAGTTGAAGGTAAAGATGTTTTTATTCCAATTGACTGGATTATTGGTGGCGCAAAAAATGCCGGGAATGGCTGGCGTATGCTGATGGAATGTCTGGCTGTTGGACGTGGTATTTCACTTCCTGCACTGTCTACAGCCGCAGGTGAAATGACATATTTATCTGTAGGTGCATTCGCTAAAATTCGTCAACAATTTAAATTATCAGTAGGTAAGTTTGAAGGGGTGCAAGAAGTTAGTAGTGACATCGTCAGCCATACCTATATGCTGGAAGCTTTTCGCTATTTAGTCACTTGCGGTTTAAATCAAGGTGGCAAACCCGCTGTTATGACCGCGATGGCAAAATACTATGCCACTGAAACGATGCGAAAAATCGTCAATCATGGTATGGACATCACAGGTGGTCGTGGTATTCAACAAGGTCCGCGTAACTTTCTTGCCAATATGTATCAAGCTATTCCGATCTCGATAACAGTTGAAGGGGCAAATATCTTAAGCCGTTCGTTAATGATCTTTGGTCAAGGTTCAATGCGTTGCCATCCTTATTTATTTGAGGAATTACAACTGTTACAGGCCGAAGATAAAGCCTCTGCCTTAAATACATTTAACACCATGTTATATCAACATTTAGGCTACACCTTAAACCGTGGCGCGCGTGCGTTCACTTATGGATGGTTTGGGGCAAGTAGTCAACGACCTGACTCATCAGATGCTTTTACTCAACCTTATTATAAAATCATCAATCGATTCAGTACTGACTTCGCCCTAACCGCAGATATGTGTCTTGGACTGTTAGCCGGTGATATTAAACGTAAAGAAATGCTCTCAGGGCGATTAGCTGACATTCACTCCAAAATGTTTATTGCGACAGCCATTCTCAAATTTTATGAAAATGGTCAGAGATCCTCGCAAGAACAGGTACATGCCAAACTTGCATTAGACGAAACGCTTTATGATGCCCAAGAAGCATTTTATGGCTTATTTGATAATTTTCCGATTCAAATTGCATCAAGTCTGGTTAAATTTGTTTGTTTCCCATTTGGTCGACCAATCAAGAAACCGAGCGATCGTCAAAAGAGTGAAGCAGCGGAACTGCTCATGCAAGATAACCCGTTCCGAGATTATTTAAAAACGCAGGTTTATTATACTGTTGATCCGAATGATGCTTTTGGACGAATGGAAGCCACCTTCAATCTACTCACAACTGTTGAAGACGATTGGAACAGCTTTAAAAAAGCAGAATCTAAAGGTGAATATCAAGGGCTAACATTTGAAGAGCGCATACAGGATGCAGTCACTCGTGGCTTAATCAGCGATGATTTAGCCACAAAATTAACCCAATATAATGCACTTCGTTATGACAGTATGCTCACAGATATTTTTGATGAAAAATTAGAGCAGGTGTTGGTATTAGAAAATCCTCATCTTCACTCAACTTAACTCGATTTGGTAAATGCCATTTAACAGATAAGGCAATATAAAACCTTAACCATAAACAGCGATTCACCATCGCTGTTTTTTAACATAGACATATTGCCAATGGGTTATTTGCCTATTTCGGTATAGTGTTAAAAATATAACAGCTGAGGAAAAAAGACGATGTCTCAACAAGATTATGAAAATGGCTTAAAAGTCCGTACAGAAGTAATGGGGGAAAGTTTTGTAAAACGCGCTCAAGACAACACTGTTGCTTTTACAAGACCTTTGCAAGACTGGATCAATGAGCATGCATGGGGTTCAACTTGGCAACGTGAGGGTGTTTTACCACGTAAATACCGCTCTTTGATTACCATTGCATTTTTAGTTGCACAAAAAAGCCCAACCGAACTAAAAGGTCATATTCGTGGTGCATTGAATAATGGTGCAACAGTTGAAGAAATTCAGGAAGTGTTACTACACAGCCTACCTTACTGTGGCGCACCCACAACCCAAGAAGCATTTCGTGCCGCGCTCGAAGTCATCAATGAATATCAAAAAGAATCATAAACAAGCAATACCTGCTAATTCTTCAATATAGGCCATGCTCAAAACTATGGCCTATATTGCCGAGTTAATTCCAAAACACATTAAAACTATAAAAAAACTCATCCACTTCAAAGCGGACATGATATCCCAGTTGAGTTAACTCAGAAGAAAGCTCCCGAATATCCTCTAAAGCTAGATGTTTAGGTAGAACTGTAAAAGCCACAGTATTGCCCTGCTTGGCATTCTCTTCAATCATTTGAGCCAAACGACCTTTATATAGCTCTATATTTAAGTTTGAGTTGGCTGCCAATCGTTTCGCGTCTTCAGCATGAATAAACATTGTTCAAATTCCATATTATTGTTTTCAAAGATGTCACTACAAGATATAAATAAATATCGGAATACGCTGTATGCTTTATGTTCGAAGGCACATGCTAGAAAATATAGTCACTATAAGATCGTATAACCATCTAAAATTATAAGAATTTTTTCAATTATTCTGGATAAACTTGTAGCCAAGCCTGTACATAAAAATTGAAATAAATCCAGTGCTTTATTTTAATCAAATTTAACTTTTGTATTTAAAAAGTAAATGATAATTGTTATTATTTACTTAATTTTTAACCTTTCCGTATTTGTTTGCCTATGAATAGCCAGACTGAACTCGATGTACTAAACGCATCAGTTTCAACTCCGACTGTATCAACACGAGCTAAATCCGCACCCTCTCTCATACAATATCGCGTCATGATTGCCTATCGTTTTGCTCTGGCAATTCTTGGTGGTTATCTGCTTGCATCTTTGTCCGCTATAGTGATTGCAAAAGCATTTGCTGATTATCGTGCCGCGGCTGCGATGAGTGCAACGCTACTTGCTTTCTGTATTCACTGTGCTGCATTCATTTGGGTTTTTATGGTCAATAAGACATTAAAAGCCAGCTTAGGCATACTTCTTCCAAGTATCATTTTATTTGCCATTTATAAAATGATGGGGAATTAAGATGCGCGTAGATGCAAAAGTTGAAGGTCCACGCCAATCCATGTCATGGTTACATACATGGGCAAGCTTAATTCTTGGTTGGTTACTCTATGCAATTTTTTTGACAGGAACATTGAGTTTCTTTCAGTCTGAAATAACGGCTTGGATGAAACCAGAAATACACCAATCCGTTCCAAGTGATTCTCAAGTACAGCAAACCCAAGTTGCCTTAGATTATCTACAAAAGAACTATCCTGATGCTGGTAGTTGGACGATTCAATTACCCAATTCTAGACAGACCACAACTGAATTAAATATTCGTAAACAAGGTGAAGATCTACAAGCACGGCGTGGTGGGGAAAGGATCACTATTGACAGTGCAACTGGACAAGTTATTGAAGCACGAGACACCCGTGGTGGTGGCTTTCTATATCGCTTTCACTTTGAACTGTATGGATTTGATCGTATTTGGGCACGTTGGATCGTCGGTTTAGCTACGATGCTGATGTTTGTGGCAATTATCAGTGGCATTATTACCCATAAAAAAATTTTTAAAGATTTCTTTACGTTCCGTTCAGGTAAAGGACAACGCTCTTGGTTAGATGCACATAATGCCACAGCTGTTTTTGCCCTTCCCTTTCATATCATGATCACCTTCAGTGGTTTGTTATTACTGATGTTTATGTTTATGCCTTGGGGAATCAACCAAGTCTATAAAGATCGACAAGAGTTTTTTCAAGAGATGCGCGGCGGTGCAGTTCAGCAAAATAATGCTCACAATAGAAATGCTGAAAACCGTTCTGGATCCGCAAATACAAATCAAACTCAAGGTCAAAATGAACAACGCTCGCGAGGCGAAAGAGGCAAAAAACATCAACAAGATGTTGGTCATCCTGCGCCACTCACCGACTTAACCCCGCTTATTACAACCGCGCAAGCACAGTGGAAAGAAAATCCGATTGCTTCTATTCAAATCATTGCGCCAAATACATCCAATGCGACCATTGAACTTCGCGCTTTATATGCGAAAAGTGCGGTTCAGCGTGGTGTTTACCCCATTTTAAAATTCGATGGCGTGACTGGCAAAGACATCAGCGAAACGGCTCAAGCAAACAATGCCTCTATCCCAATGGGGATTTACAATGTGGTGACTGTATTGCATGAAGCGCGTGGTCTTGATTTAACCTTCCGCTGGTTATTGTTCTTCTCTGGTGTAATGGGCACCTTAATGGTTGCAACGGGGCTGATCTTATGGTGCGTCAAACGTGCACCGCAACAACAAAAACAAGGTTATAAATCATTTGGTTATCGTTTCGTTGAAGTGATGAATATTGCTGCTGTGATTGGATTACCTATTGCATGTGCCGCCTACTTCTACGCCAATCGTTTCATTCCATTTGAAATAGAAACACGCTTAAATTGGGAAATTAGAGCTTTCTTTATTGTATGGTTAGCTACGTTAATTTATGCAGCGATTCGCCCACATCGCCAAGCTTGGCTAGAACTTCTATTGTTCTCTGGTGCTGCTTTTGCCCTATTGCCTATTGTCAATTTTATCACGGGTGGTCAAGCACTTTGGAACAGCATTGCCAATGACCAATGGATGATTGCGTCTTTTGATTTAATGACATGGTCGCTTGCGATTTTGTTTTTCTACTCATTTTATAAAGTTAAAAAACATAAAGGGCTTCCTGTCAAAAAAGCCAGAAATGTACCTTCAAATAAGGAGATTTCAGCGTGATTTTCTTCTTATTAATTTGGTCTTTGTCTAGCTTGGCTTTTATCGCGCTTGCCAGCGCAATGTCAAAACATCAAAAACAGTTCTATGGACATGAACTAAGCCCCAAACAAACCCAACTTGCTTCTATTACTGGTTGGGCTTTACTGCTGATTTCACTGATCATTTGTGTCATGTCAGGGCAGCTGAGCAGCATGCTCAGCATTTGGGTTGGAGTACTGACCTTTTCAGCATTATTTGTTGGGGTGTTATTAAGCTATTACAGTTTAAAAATGAAATTGGCTGCCAGCTTTTGTGTGGGTATCAGCTTAATCACAAGTGTGATGCTACTCATTTAAACTGTTTCACAAAAATCAGTTATAATCATAAGCCAATCTGCGGATTGGCTTTTTTTATCAAATTTATTGCCTTGTATTGGTATTTTTATGTCTAAACCACTTTCAATCCCTTCAGAATTACTCAATCGTGCTGCAATGGGTAATCCAGCTGCACAATTTGAACTTGCTGAAATATATATGCAAAGTGAAGATGAAGATAACAATCAACTTGCAGAAGAATGGGCACTCAAAGCAGCACAATTAGGCCATGTTGAAGCCATGTATTGGTTAGGTGAAGGCTATGCTTATTATGCAAAAGATATCCTTGAAGAAGATCCTAAAGAAGCCAAGGCTTATTTTGAACATGCCCATCGCTGGTTAGAGCAAGCGGCCAAACATCAACATCCTGCTGCGATTTTAGAGTTATCCAATTTCTATCGCCGTGGTGATGTGGTTGAAAAAGATCTGCTGAAATCAGTAGAGCTGGTTGAGCAGGCAGCAAAACTGGGTGAAGTTCAAGCCATGCGTGATCTTGTTTGTATTTATGAACACGGGATGGGCGTTGATGTTGATGAAGAAAAAGCTGATTTTTGGGCTGAAAAAGCCAAGTCAGCTGAAGGCACTTCGGTATAATTTGTAAATTTAAGCCCATATAAAATGGGCTTAAATTTGATTCACTAATTTAATTACCTAAATGCACAAAAATTACATCTAAATCTTGTTTAGGTACAAAGTTTTTCTCAACCATTTGGAATTGTGTCGGGCTAATTTTATTGACTTTACCTTTCCAACAAAACGATACCAACTCTCCCGGATCTCGTTCAATGGTCAATTTAAAGTTTTCAATCGGTTTTGCCCAATTTGCCCCAGTAGTCAAAATATAACTCAGTGCATTAAAAGGCGAATGTTCCGACTGTGCTTTTTTCAAGCCTTTCTTAAAATTGCTATCCATACAAAATTGTTGATTATATTCATCTGGATATAGTGCAACCGAACCACCCACTAAAGGTTTATATTGATGTTTTACCTGTGTAATTGAATTGGCTTTAAAAGTTTGCTTCCAGCTATAAACCACTTGTGATGACCAGTTGATGACTTCATCTGGATTTTTAGGCAAAATGCTTTTTACTTTAGGGTTTGAACAGCCTTTTAGTTTCTTTTCAAATACCCCATATTCATCACTTTTGCGATTCCAAGGATTTAACATTTCAGTTTGTGAAAAGCCACACTGTTTAAATAACTCAGTGACATCAATCGCTTTAGACTTTTCATCTCTTTGTATAAATGTCTGCACATGCATTGTCGGTTGAACCGCTTTTCCATTAACCTGAATTTTAAAACTTTTTAATAAATCCTCAGTGTGGGCAAAATCGGATTCAAAAGCATTATCAACTCGTGGTAAAGGGAACAAAACAGTTTCAGTAATATCCTGATTACTGAGGTTTTTAAATTGATAATCGACCTTAATTAATTTTTTACTAATGAATAAGTCTTCACGTTGCATGGCAATATTTTTATTTTTAAGGTACTCAATTCCCCCTGTTCCCACATAGCCTGTAGAATCATTGGCGAAAGCTGATGTCGCTGTCAGAATCGATGTGATCAATATGATTTTTTTCATTCTCTTTAATCCAAATCAGTTAATCCAAATCAGGAAACTCTATTGTTTGATAATGCACACAATAAATGGATTCATCAAAAATAATATGTGTAGCAATCTGTTTGATAATCTGCTCTTGTAAAAGAATTTCTTTTTCTAAAACTTCATTCCAATAGATTGAGTTTTCTGAAAAATTCTCATAATAATCCAGTACTTCAATCATCGCATTAAACAAAGCCACTAAATGCTGGCTTTTGTTTTGATTTGATACCATCAAGAAAAAGGCATCCAAAGAAATCACCTCAATGGCCGCTAATTCCTCATAATCATCGGCATATTCATCTACGCAAGCATTTGATTGTCGAATTCGCTTTTGATAATCAATTAAATTTTCTTGATCAATATCCTGAAATAATTGTTTTTTATCAATTTTAATTTGATAATTTTGTTCGATAGCAGATTGAAAGTTCGGTAATTTTTCATAAAAAGCAAAAACAGCTTTCACCAAACTTTTCCGCTGTTCAAGCGAAGCCTGCTCAATGGCTTGTCGCAATGCAAAACTATGCTGATCAATTATTTTTACAATATCCATCAATTTAATCTCCCCGATATTCACTTTTTTAAACCAAAAAACCCAGAGATAAAAAAAGCAAAGTACGCAGCATAATCACAAATACAGCAATCATCGTGGCACAGCTCTAGCACTTGGCAAACGCTTAAATGCATCATCTTGATTTTATTTCTGTTTATAGATCAGTAAATACTGATCATATTTTTGCATAGCTTAGCGATTCAAAACAATTCTATCTTTTAGTTGAATATTAACCAACTACATTTGAACTCTATTAAAATCTAGGTACAATAGTCGCCAGTCGAGGGATGCTGCGACTTTTTCACAGGCACATAAATGTGAAATCGCTAGGCTCGACGATTCGGTCAGACCTTCGTGCTGATCAACAACGGCATCCGCGAACTGAATGATCAATATTTTTTTAATATAAAGGAGATCGTGATGAACGCGGTTAATGCTTCATTTACAGATTATAAAGTTGCAGATATTTCCCTCGCTGACTACGGTCGTAAAGAAATCAAACTTGCTGAAGCAGAAATGCCAGCATTGATGGGCTTACGTAAACGTTATTCAGCAGCAAAACCTCTTGCTGGCGCAAAAATTCTGGGTTGTATTCATATGACCATTCAAACTGCTGTTTTAATTGAAACACTGGTTGAATTAGGCGCAGAAGTACGTTGGACTTCATGTAACATCTTCTCAACTCAAGACCATGCAGCAGCAGCAATTGCCGCATCTGGTGTTCCAGTATTCGCTTGGAAAGGTGAAACTGAAGAAGAATACATGTGGTGTCTTGAACAACAAATCAATGTTAATGGCACACCTTGGGATGCCAACATGATTCTTGATGATGGTGGTGATTTAACTGCTGTTGTTCATGAAAAATATCCTGAACTTATTGCTAAAATTCATGGTATTACAGAAGAAACGACTACGGGTGTTCAACGTCTAAACGAAATGTTCCGTGATGGTACTTTAAAAGTTCCTGCAATTAACGTGAATGATTCAATCACAAAATCTAAAAACGACAATAAATATGGCTGCCGTCATTCATTAAATGACGCCATCAAACGCGGTACAGATATGTTGTTATCTGGTCGTCGTGCGCTAGTAATTGGTTATGGTGATGTTGGTAAAGGTTCTGCTCAATCTCTTCGCCAAGAAGGTATGATTGTACGTGTAACTGAAATTGACCCAATCTGTGCAATGCAAGCATGTATGGACGGTTATGAAGTTGTTTCTCCATATAAAAATGGTGTACAAACAGGTAAAAAAGAAGACATTAACCTAGACCTTCTTCAAAATACTGATTTGATCGTAACAACTACAGGTAACTACCACGTATGTGATTCTGCAATGTTAGATACATTAAAAGCAGGTTCAGTGGTGTGTAATATCGGACACTTTGATACTGAAATCGATACAAACTATTTACGTGGTTATAAGTGGGTTGAAGTTAAGCCTCAAGTGCACCAAGTGTATCGTACAGAAAATGAAAATGATTATCTGATTCTTCTTTCAGAAGGTCGTTTGGTTAACCTTGGTAATGCAACAGGTCACCCTTCACGCGTGATGGATGGTTCTTTTGCAAACCAAGTATTAGGTCAAATGCACTTATTCGCAGAAAAATTTGCTGATCTTCCAGAAGATCAAAAAGCAGCACAGATCCGTGTTGAACTGATTCCTAAGAAATTAGATGAAGAAGTTGCTGCTGCAATGGTAGTTGGTTTTGGTGGTGTATTGACGCAATTGACTCAAGTTCAAGCAGATTACTTGGGCGTTGCAGTTGAAGGTCCATTTAAATCTGAGGCTTATAAGTACTAAGTTTTAACCCCCTCTCCTTCGCTTTCTCCCTTAGGGAGAAAGAATATTCATTTACAGATTAATGAATATAAAGGCGAAGTCCTCTCCTTTTAGGAAAGGACTTCGAAGAGGTTAGAACAAATTAAAAAAGTATGAATAAAAAAGGATTTAACCATGACCAAACGTGTTCCAATTTCGTTTGAGTTTTTCCCGACCAAAACTGATGCAGGGGCGGAAAAACTTAAGCTTGTTCATCAAGAATTACAGCTTTTAAATCCAGAGTTTTTCTCGATTACTTATGGGGCTGGTGGTTCGACGCGTGAACGTACATTAGCCGCAATTGCTGACTTTAATGGTAAAGGCACACCTGTTGCCCCTCACCTTTCATGTATTGGTGATGACAAAGTACGTATTGCTGAATTACTCGATATCTATAAAGCTCAAGGGATTGATCGTATTGTTGCACTTCGAGGTGACTTACCTTCTGGTCAAGTCGGCCTTGGTGAGCTTCCTTATGCGACTGATTTGGTTCGTTTTATTCGCGAACACTCCGGTGATCATTTTAAAATTGAAGTTGCGGCATATCCTGAAATGCATCCACAAGCTGACAACTTTGATGCAGACATTAAGCACTTTGCAGAAAAAGTCAAAGCTGGTGCAAATGCAGCCATCACTCAATTTTTCTTTAATCCAGATGCCTATTTCTATTTTGTAGAGCGTATCCAAAAACAAGGAATTGATATTCCTGTTGCGCCAGGAATTATGCCAATTACCAATGCCAGCAATTTAATCCGCTTTGCAGATGGGACAGGTGCAGAAATTCCACGCTGGATTCGTAAGCAACTTGCGACCTATGGTGATGACACTGCAAGTATCAAAGCTTTTGGACATGAAGTTGTGATCAAACTGTGTGAACGCCTTATTGCAGGAGGTGCACCAAGTTTGCACTTCTATAGCATGAATCATACTGAGCCAAACCGCCAATTGGTACTTGATCTCGGTTTAGCTTAAATCAAAATTGCATCATCAACTTGTGAGTAATACTGCATGCCCCGTTTTTATATTGAAACTGATTTAGCTGTCGAAACTACGGTTGAACTCACTGAAACAGTATTTCATCATTGGGTCAAAGTATTGCGTGCACAAGTGGGTGAAAAAGCCACCTTGTTCAATGGACAAGGGGGTGAATATGAAGTGACTTTAACAGCAGTCGCTAAAAAATCTGCTTCTGTTTTAGTCAATTCATTTAATCCAGATAACCGTACCCCTGCTTTTACAGCGCTACTTGGACAAGTCATGAGTAAGGGCGATCGTATGGATTATGCGATTCAAAAAGCTGTGGAATTGGGCGTAGCTCAAATTCAACTGCTCACATCAGAACGTTGTGAAATGCGTTTAAAATATGATCGAGATCAAAAAAAATTAGATCATTGGCAAGGTATAGCGATTGCAGCTTGTGAACAGTGTGGTATGAATCTTGTTCCGCAGATTTTAGCGCCATTAAGTCTAAATGAATGGATCAAAACTGAATTACCGCAGAGTAAATTTGTCCTTGCGCCTGAAAAAGAGCAGACAGATGTACTGAAAGACATAAGCCCAGATATTGCCCTTTTAATTGGCCCTGAAGGTGGTTTAAATGAAGCTGAAATTGATCAGGCGAACCAATATGGATTTAAAAATTGGTGCATCGGTGATCGTATTTTAAGAACTGAAACAGCACCTGTAGTTGCATTATCAATTTTGAATTATCAAAGCTTTAAAAAGTGATGTATGTCATGTAAAATAATTGCAAATTGGATGATTTCACAGTATTTTAATTCCAAAGAAACTATTAATTAGCAAATTTTAAATAGTTGCTCCGTTAAACCTACACATTCTAAAAATAGCAGAGGTGCAAGCGCTAATGAATGATGTTCAGGAAGAGCTTCTTTCATATGATGTGAATTCGTCGAACATCAGAAAGATAACCAAAGATATCCGGATATTTTTTATTTGGGTATTTTTTACGTGTATCTGTGACGCTTTAATTTATCTTTACTTATTTAAGACCTCCTCTGAATTATTAAGCGGTTGGTTTATTCTGACTATTTTATTTATATTATCGGGATTTTTTTCTTCTACCTATCTGTTACAACAAAATAAAGTTCAAGTATTTAAAAATATTGATCTTTTCTTTCAGTTTTCTTGTTTGATCTTAGGAAGCTTATTTGGGATTGGCGTTTATATCATCAATTTAGAATTTATGATGATGCCAAATGTGGTTGACCCATTTTTTTCATTTCTGTTATCTAGCTTTTTGCTGAGTTTTTCATATGTTTTAGCAATGAATTTTCTCAATCAAAGATTTAGTTATTTTATTGCTTTATTTGTTCCATCTGCGATTCCGGTGCTCACGCTCCCTCTGCTTTTCCCTCAAAATACCAACGAAATCTATAGCACCATTTTCATTGTTTGGTTCTCTTTATTATTCTTTAGCACATATGCTTCACATAAAATTTATATTAATTCTGAAATATTAGACCTGAAAAATAAGTTTTTATTTAAGCAATCACAAGAACAACTTGCAAATTATAAAGGCTTAGAAATACAACTTAAAAATGAAATCTCAAAAACACAGGTCATGAAAAGTGAATTGCAGTTACATAATCATTTATTAGAACAAAAAGTAAAAGAACGAATTTTCGATTTTAAACAGATGAATGACCGCTTAGAAAATCATCAAGCCAACTTAGCTTTTGCCCATGAAACCGCGGGTATTCATTCTTGGGTCTGGAATATTGAAAAAAGAACTTTTGAAATTTCCGACTCAAAAAGCGGTGCAGAATTCAAACAACTCAATCTAAAACACAATAGCGTAGATGAATATGTTCATCCTGATGATATTGTCAATTATAAAACCATCCTGAAACAACACATCAAAGGCCAAACTGAGCGCTTTGAGGCAATCTACCGTGTTAAACGAGATGGTCAATGGTGCTGGATTCAAGACATTGGCAAAGTGGTTTCTAAGAATATCAATAACAAACCGCTTAGAATGGTGGGTATCCAACGCGACATTCAAAAAGAAAAGACCGACCAAGAAAAGTTAAAACTCGCCGCAAATGTATTAGCACAAGTGGCTGAAGGTGTTTTTATTTTAGATAATAATTTATGCTACTTAGAAGTAAACCCTTATTTTGAAAAGCTCTTAGATTACAAACAACACAATATCGTTGGAAATCATCTATTTGATATCACCATTAACAATAATTCTCGCACCCAACAAATGTATAATGTGATTACTCAAAGTTTAATTCAAAAAGGAGAATTTGAGTCTGAATTACAGATTGATTTTACCTCTGGGAAGAAACTTGCACTTTGGGTACACATCAATGCAATTTATGATGAAAAAAATAAATTTTCCAACTATGTTGGCATTATTACCGATTTAACTGATCGTAAAAAACAAGAGCAACGACTCTCGTATTTAGAACATTATGACATCCTAACCGATTTGCCAAATCGCTTTTATTTCAAACAACAACTGCATAATTATTTAATTCACTATTCTGATTCATTTAAAAATTTTGCGGTTTTACGTATCAACATTGACCGTTTTAAATTATTCAATGAATTTATGAGCCATAAAGAAGGTGATGAATTATTAAAACAAGTCGCTCACAGATTAAGATTATGTTGTCCAAATGCCTCTCTGATCGCTTATTTAAATAATGATGATTTTGCAGTGATCTATAATTTAAGTAGCAATAACATCAATATTCATCAACATACGCAACATATTTTAGATGCATTTAAACAACCTTTTGATGTTAAAGAACAAGAACAAACCATCACCATTTCTATTGGCGTTGCGCTATATCCAGAGCATGGCTTACAGCTCGACAGTCTCAATGGTCATGCAGAATCAGCATTACACGAAGCCAAGCGTTTAGGCGGAAATACCGTATATTTTTATTCAAACAAAAAAACGCCGTTGCTCAATCAAGGGATCAACTTAGAAAACGAATTAAGAAAAGCCATAAAGCACAAAGAACTGACCGTACATTATCAACCTAAAATCTGTGTTAAAACTCAACGCATTTATGGTTTTGAAGCATTAGTCCGTTGGCAACATCCAACTTTGGGTTATATCTTGCCAGACATTTTTATCCCGCTTGCCGAAGAAACCAGCCTCATTTCAGATATTGGTTTAATTGTATTGCATGAAACCTGTAAGCAAATACAACAGTGGCAATCCTTGGGTTTTGATCATTTTAGGGTATCGATTAATATTGTTGCACAACAAATTTACCGCGGACAGTTAGTCAAAGATATCGACTACGCCCTTAAAAAATATAATATTTCGGGTGATATGCTTGAACTAGAACTGACTGAATCGTCTTTGTTTGATAAATCAGAAGAAGTCAATTTTCTTCTACAACAATTAAAAGATCGCCATATTTCTATTTCTTTAGATGATTTTGGAACAGGCTACTCATCTTTAGCTTATCTAACCAGTTACCCTTTTGATATCTTAAAAATAGATCGTGCTTTTATTTCAAAAATTGGACAAGAAAAAGACGAAGCAATCGTCAATGCGATTATTGCTATGGGCAATGCAATCGGCATTACCTTGGTGGCTGAAGGCGTTGAAACTAAAGAACAAGCACTATTTTTACAAAAACACGGTTGTTATATTTTACAAGGCTTTTACTTTTCCAAAGCATTGTCATCTGCCGACAGCACAAAATATTTGGAACAGCATAAACTTATAAAGATTTGTTAATTTTTTTAGACTTTATATCTATTACTTTGTTTGAAATAACTATTTTTTGACTGTCGGTATCTCTCAACAAATGTTATATTCGATGAAATTTAGTCAAACCACCAGCCTCGCTGGAACATGTAATAATCGAGATTCAGATGGATGATCAATCTTTAAAACAGCAAGCCCTTTACTATCACGAATTTCCAACACCAGGAAAAATTAGCGTTACGCCAAGTAAGCAACTTGTCAATCAACATGACCTTGCGCTTGCTTACTCACCAGGTGTGGCAGCGCCTTGTTTAGAAATTGAAAAAGACCCTTCAAAAGCAGCGCTTTATACTGCTCGTGGCAACTTGGTTGCAGTGGTCAGTAATGGTACAGCCGTTTTAGGTCTAGGTAATATTGGTCCATTAGCATCTAAGCCTGTAATGGAAGGCAAAGGCGTATTATTTAAAAAGTTTGCTGGTGTAGACGTTTTTGATATTGAAATTGCTGAAAATGATCCTGACAAAATTGTGGATATCGTTGCGGCTTTAGAACCTACTTTTGGTGGTATTAACCTCGAAGATATTAAAGCACCTGAGTGTTTTTATATTGAGCAAAAGCTTCGTGAACGCATGAAAATACCTGTGTTCCATGATGACCAACACGGTACATCAATTATCGTAGGTTCAGCCCTTCTCAATGCTTTGCAATTGAATGGCAAAAAAATTGACGAAATCAAAATTGTTGCTTCAGGTGCAGGTGCTGCGGCACTTTCTTGTTTAGACTTGCTGTGTGCAATTGGTGCTAAAAAAGAAAATATCGTGGTTGCTGACTCACGCGGTTTATTGACCACTAAACGTGAAGGCTTGGATGAGTCTAAAAAGCGTTATGTGCAAGATATTGAGGGAACTCAACTTGCAGATGTGATTGCAGATGCCGATATGTTCCTTGGCCTTTCTGCGGCAGGCATTTTAACCAAAGAAATGGTTAAAGTCATGGCGGCTGATCCAATCATCTTTGCATTGGCAAACCCAGATCCAGAGATTTTACCTGAACATGCGCATGAAGTACGTCCAGATGTAATCATGGCAACTGGTCGTTCAGATTATCCGAACCAAGTAAACAATGCGCTTTGCTTCCCTTATATCTTCCGTGGTGCGCTAGATGTTGGCGCTACGACGATTAATGAAGAAATGAAAATTGCTTGTGTACATGCAATTGCACGTATGGCACATGTTGAAGCGGATGCCGCATCTTATGGTGAAAAATCTGCATCATTTGGTCGTGATTATTTAATTCCACGTCCACTTGATCAACGCCTAATTCTTGAAATTGCTCCTGCTGTTGCACAAGCTGCAATGGATTCAGGTGTTGCAAGTCGCCCAATTGCGGATTTCTCGGCTTATCGTCAACGTCTATCTGAATTTGTTTATAATTCAGCATTGATGATGAAACCAATTTTTGCACAAGCGAAAACAGCGCCTAAACGTATTGCTTATGCGGAAGGTGAAGATCTTCGTGTATTACGTGCGATTCAAATCGCTGTTGATGAAGGTTTGGCACAACCTATTCTGGTTGGTCGTACTGCAGTCATTGAAGCAAATATCAAGAAATTAGGTTTGCGTCTTGAACACGGTGTAAATATTACCATCGTAGATCAAGAAAAAAATCCTGATTACGATAAGTTTGCAGATGACTATTACAACTTGATGCAACGTAAAGGTGTAACGCCTGAGTATGCACAACGTGAAACACGTCGTCGTTCTACCTTGATCGCAGCAATGTTGGTTCGTCATGGTCTTGCAGATGGTATGCTATGCGGCACTTATGCAAGTTATGATATCCATTTAGACTTTGTAAGAAATGTGATTGGTTTAAAAGAAGGTCGTAATAACTTCTTTACGCTTAATGCATTGATGCTTGAAGATCGCAATATCTTTATGGCTGATACATATGTAAATACCAACCCGACTGCTGAACAGTTGGCTGAAATGACTATTTTAGCGGCTGAGGAAGTTCGTCGTTTTGGTATGACGCCAAAAGTTGCATTACTTTCGCATTCTAGCTTTGGTTCAGATCAAAATGATCCAAGTGCACAAAAAATGCGTAAAGTATTTGAAATCTTGACTGAAATCGCACCTGAATTAGAAGTAGATGGTGAAATGCATGCAGATGCTGCACTTGATGAAAATATTCGTCATTTTGCATTCCCAAATTCACGCTTCAAAGGTTCAGCGAACTTGTTGATTATGCCAAATCTTGATGCGGCAAATATTTCATTCAACTTGTTAAAATCAACGTCAGGCAATAATGTGACTATTGGTCCTATCTTGCTTGGTGCTGCTAAACCTGTGCATATTTTAACACCTACAGCGACAACACGTCGTTTGGTTAATATGACAGCTTTAACCGTTGCTGAGATTCAACAAGCTGAAGGCTAAGCTTGAAGTCAATTTAACATCAATACCGCAGAACTTTAGTCAATCACTCAAGTTCTGTACTTGAGAAAACCTCTATTCTGATGCATGATGGCAGTAAGAATAGAGGTTTTTTCATGCAAGTTTATTTAGTAGGCGGTGCCGTTAGAGATCATTTACTCGGTCATCCCTATCACGAAAAGGATTATGTTGTTGTTGGCGCCACGCCAGAGCAACTTCTTGCCCAAGGTTATCAACCCGTTGGGAAAGATTTCCCTGTGTTTTTACATCCCCAAACAAAAGAAGAATATGCCCTAGCCCGTACTGAGCGTAAATCGGGACACGGTTATCATGGATTTGAGTTTTTTACCGATCCAGATGTCACCTTGGAAGAGGATTTAATTCGTCGTGACTTAACCATCAATGCCATCGCGATGGATGAAGCAGGTCAAGTGTACGATCCCTATCATGGACAAGATGATTTAGCACATAAAATCCTACGTCATGTTTCAGACGCTTTTGCAGAAGATCCTTTACGCGTACTGCGTGTGGCTCGTTTTGCTGCTCGTTATGCACAATATGGTTTTCGTATTGCTGATGAAACACTTGCATTGATGCGTCAACTGGCTGAATCTGGCGAATTAGAAGCATTGACACCTGAACGTGTTTGGAAAGAAACCTCTCGTGCTTTAATGGAACGTCATGCCGATGTTTACTTTGAAGTGTTACGTGAGTGTGGTGCATTAAAAGTGCTCTTTCCTGAAATAGATGCCCTGTTTGGCGTTCCACAACGACCTGAATATCATCCTGAGATTGATTGCGGTATTCATACACTGATGTCTTTACAGCAAGCATGTAAAGCCAATTATTCTTTAGATGTTCGTTTTGCCGTATTGGTACATGACTTGGGCAAAGCTTTAACACCGAAAGATGAATTACCTCGTCATATCATGCATGAAGAACGTGGGATTCAGCCTGTCACAGATGTATGTGATCGTTTACGTGTACCTACTCAAACGAAACAGCTTGCTCTAGCAGTATGTAAAGAACATCTAAAATGTCATCAGGCTTTTACCTTAAAACCAGGCACCTTATGGCGTTTATTACAGCGTTTAGATGTGCTACGTCGTCCTGAGCGTGTTGAAGCTTTTGCACAAGCCTGTGAATGTGATGCTAAAGGCCGTTTAGGTTTAGAAAATCGCGAATACCCACAAGCGCATTATCTATTAGATGCAATGAAAACTGTACGCACGATTAAAGCATCGGATTTACCCTCAGATATTCAAGGTCCTGATATTGGTGAAATGTTGATTCAAAAACGTATTGAAGCGATTGCTGATTTAAAGCATGAGTTAGGTCATCATCATCATACGGTATAAAAAATGCCTCTCAGTAATGAGAGGCGTTTTTAGATTTTAGATATCGTATTTTCTTTTAAATAACATCCAATCATTCATTGACCATAGCATGAATAAATATCTACCTATGGTCCAAAACGACATTATTTCAAGACACATCCGCAGGAAATGTAATCACCTTTTCCAACTTCATTTGGTTCATCACCACCATTAACAAACGATCAATTCCCAAAGCTATACCCGCACATTCCGACATATTCGGTAAAGCAGCGAGCAAATACTCATCGATTGGCATCACATGTAGGCCCAGCTTTTCACGCTCTGCATTATCTGCTTGAAAACGACTACGCAAAACCTCAGCATCAATCAACTCATCATAGGCATTGGCGAGTTCTAACCCTTCAATATAGAGCTCAAAACGTGCAGCAACGAACTCACCATCCTCATCCAGTTTGGTCTTTGCCAAAGAGGCCAATTCTGGGGGAAAATCAGTTAAAAATACCGGCGTATCAAAACCTAAACTTGGCTCAACCATATGAGAAAATAACAAATCAATATAGGCTAAACGATCATCACCCAAATCAAGATTGAGTCCTACACGGTGTGCCGCATCTTTTAATTGTTGCAACGTTGCTTGCAGTGGATTCAAGTCCAAACGATCAATAAATGCATGCTTATAACTGAGTACGGTTGGTCGAACTTCACCAAAACGTTCAGCCAAAACCACATTCAATAAATCAGTGACTTCTAACATTAAATCTTTCAAGCTGAACTGCGGACGATACCATTCCAACATGGTAAATTCACTATTGTGCTTACGCCCATGTTCATCATCTCGAAAAACTTTACAAATTTGATAAATCGCGCCACTGCCACTCGCCAATAAACGCTTCATGGCAAACTCTGGTGAAGTTTGTAAATAATGCGTTTGTTTTTTGCCATGTAGATGACGCTGAGCCTGTACAGAAGCCAGATGGACATCGGTTACACCCGCTTGAGACAAGATCGGAGTTTCAACCTCTAAAACATCACGCTCAATAAAAAATTGGCGAATTTGTCTATAGAGTTTTGCTCGTGCTTTAAGCGCCTGAATATCACATGTTGGTTTAAAATCTATGCTCATGCTTTTGGCCCTCCATGAGCAGCCCATTCACGGCGCAAAGGATAAGTTTTACGAAGGTAATCAAAGGCTTTTTGATCCACCTTGCCGTCCTTTAAGCAATCTCTTAAATTTTCATCATCTCGCTGAATATTGTAAATTTCAGCTAAGTATTTTTTTAGCGTTTGTTTAATGTTATTGCCATAAAAATATTGTTCACATGCCGGTAATTGTGATTCAAATTTCTTATGCGCGGTATAGGCAAATGTTTTACAAAATGCGTCATAAATCATCTGAGTACCACGTGCTTTACCTTCCAGACTGTAACCCGCAATATGTGGCGTCACAATTGTAATTAAATCCAATAGACGTTGTGAAATCTCAGGCTCATGTTCAAATACATCCAACACCACTTTACGACGTGTTTTTAAGATATCTGCCATTAATGCCGCTTCTTCAACAACAGCACCACGCGCAGAATTAATTAAGATGGTTTCAGGCTGCATTAGCGCCAATGCATCAGCATTGATTAAATGATGTGTTGCAAACGGCCCTGTTTGGGTTAAAGGCACATGTATGCTGATCGCATCGGCTTTCTTTAATAAAGCGTCAAATTCAACTTGCTGAACATTTTCTCGTTGTACCAAGGGATCATAGCCAATGACATTCCAGCCCAACAACTGAGCCATATATGCTAATCGTGTTCCCACATTGCCTAAACCAATAATGCCTAAAGTAAACTTTTTCCCTAAATCTAGAAAATCCTGATTGAGATACAGTAAAGCCGTGATGACATATTCTGCAACGGCTTGTGCATTGCAACCAGCCGCATTTGACCATGCGATTTGGTGCTTTTCTAATGCTGGAATATCTAAATGGTCTGTCCCTATGGTTGCACTACCGACAAATTTTAGTGCTGTATCTTGGATCAACTGTTCATTGACTTTTGTTATAGAGCGTACCAATAACGCATCTGCATCATTCACATCATGATGAGTCAAATTGCGTCCTGCTGCTTGATGAATGGTTCCGAATTCTGAAAAGAAATATTCAGTAAATGCTAGATTTTCATCTGCAACAATTTTCATAGCGTCATCCACAAGTTTAACTGCCGCTATGATAAACCTTTGAACCACTTAAGACTATGCAGTTCATACATCAAATTTTTTAAATATGGCATAAAAAACCCGCAAGATGACTTACGGGTTTTTAATTCTGAATATTTGTTTAGAACAAACGATTCATACCATTCAATGTTGCCACACGATAGGCTTCTGCCATTGTTGGATAGTTAAATGTCGTTTCAACAAAATACTTAATGGTATTGTTTCCACTTTGCATCACAGCCTGTCCAATATGGATAATTTCAGCCGCATTATTACCGAAACAATGCACACCTAATAACTCTAAGGTATCACGGTGGAATAACAGTTTAAGTTCACCAACGGTATCCCCTGTAATTTGCGCACGTGCCAAATGACGGAATGATGCTTGTCCAACTTCATATGGAATTTTTTCAGCAGTTAACTGACTTTCAGTTTTACCAAAGAATGAAATTTCAGGGATGGTGTAAATCCCCGTTGGAATATCTTTCACTGGTTTAACATTTTCTTCGCCGCTCATATTTGAACCAGCGCAACGACCTTGGTCATATGCTGCAGAAGCAAGGGACGGCCAACCCACAACATCGCCTGCTGCATAGATATTTTCAACTTCGGTTTGATATTGATCATTTACCGCAAGTTGCCCACGGCTGTTTGGTGTAATACCTACATTTTCAAGACCTAAACCATCGGTATTTCCTGAACGGCCATTACACCAAAGAATGGCATCAGCTTTAATTTTTTTACCGCTTTGCAAATACAAGACCACATGATCATCAAACGTTTCTAAATGATCAATTTGCTCATTGTGACGCATCAACACGCCTTGTTCACGTAAGTGATAAGACAACGCATCTGCAATTTCATCATCGAGATAACTGAGCAGCTGATGCTGTGTATTGATCAAGTCAACTTTATGGTCTAAACCAATAAAGATAGATGCATATTCACAACCAATTACACCTGCGCCATAAATGATAATTTTATGAATTGGATAATCCAGATCTAAAATTTTATCTGAATCAAATACACGCGGATGATTAAAGTCTAAACCTTGTGGGTGATAAGGACGGCTACCTGTTGCAACCACAAGCTGTTTGAAAACTAAAGTTTCTTTAACACCATCTTCGCTAAAAATAATCACCGTATTTTTATCTTGGATATATGCGCGACCGTGAAATACATCAATATGGTTACGGTCATAAAAACGTGAATGTGTATCAACTTGCTGTTGAATCACTTTATGCGCATTACGCAAAACTTGCTTCATAGTGAATTGTTTCCAATCCCCTACTTTTTTAAACATTGGATCACGTTGGTAACGGATAATACTTGAAACTGTCTGACGTAAAGCCTTACTTGGGATGGTGCCGACATGGGTACAGTTACCACCAAGTTGCTCACGAATATCTACAATTGCAACACGCTTACCCGATTTAGCAAGCTTCATTGCCGCGCCTTCACCAGCAGGACCAGAGCCAAGTACGACCGCATCGTATTTCACAAATTTCCCACTAACGACTTCTTTCTTACGTGGCATTCAAAGCTCCTTATAGTAAATTCAGTCTATATCTTGTCTTATGCGATATTATGACCTAAACCAAAACAATTTTCTGTATTTCGCATGCATATATTCTGTGATAACGACATTTAGTATATGAATAGTGTTTTTGCCCTATCTTTTTGCATTTCCGCTATAATGAGCATAATCTCCCCCGTAGAAAACAGTGGAAAAGTTGAATATGTCAGAGAACCGTAAACCAGAACAGGGTGTCAAATTACGTGGCGCGGAAAAAGTTGCTCGTATACCTGTAAAAGTTATTCCCACGGTTGAAGCACCACGAAAGCCGGATTGGATTCGTGTCAAAATGGCTGCGCCTGATGAAGTTCAACGAATCAAAACCACTTTACGTGCACAAAAATTACATACTGTGTGTGAAGAGGCGGCTTGTCCTAACCTTCCAGAATGTTTCGGTGGTGGTACTGCAACCTTTATGATCATGGGTGATATTTGTACCCGTCGCTGCCCGTTCTGCGATGTTGCACATGGTCGTCCAAATGCACTTGATCCTGATGAACCTCGTCATATGGCAGAAACCATCGCCAATCTCGGTTTAAAGTATGCAGTGATTACCTCTGTAGACCGTGATGATCTTTTAGATGGTGGTGCGCAACATTTCGTTGATTGTATTCAAGAAGCACGTCAACTCAGTCCAAAAACATTATTAGAAATATTGGTTCCTGATTTTCGTGGTCGTATGGATATTGCACTGCGTATCATGACTGAATGTCCACCAGATGTATTTAACCATAACATCGAAACGGTACCTCGCCTCTATAAAGCGATGCGCCCGGGTTCAGACTATCAACATTCTTTAAACTTATTAAAAATGTTTAAAGAATACTGCCCTGATGTGCCAACAAAATGTGGTTTGATGGTGGGTATTGGTGAAACCGAAGAAGAAGTGATTGCCCTGTTAGATGATCTACATGCACACGGTGTTGATTATGTGACAATTGGTCAATACTTACAGCCTTCTAAAGAACATGCACCAATTGACCGTTTTGTCACACCAGAAGAATTTGAGCGTTATACTGCACACGGTCACAAGCTTGGTTTCAGAAATATCTGGGCTGCTCCAATGGTTCGTTCAAGCTATTTTGCAGATCGTCAATATTATGGTGAACCTGTTCCAGTGGTACGTCGTAAAGTTGATCCAGCGAAAAAAATTGCGGTACAAGCCATCGAAGCTTAAGTCATCGTTCACAAATTTAAACGTCAAAAAGCACTCAATATTGAGTGCTTTTTTACAGATATTTTTAATCTTTAACGACACTTCCCTGTAGTTTTACCTTCAACACTGCTCATACTGCTTTGTAGTTTCGTCAGTGTGGAACATTGTAAGTTTCCTGAAATCATGGATTTATTTAAACTCAATGTTGACGATACCTGACCTGCAAGCACATCCCCCTCAACAGAAGAATTGACTAACTTTAATACTTTGGCTGTATTGGCTTGCACATTTCCACTCACTGAAGAATTATTTAAAATCAAACTCCCACCATTGAGTACATTCACATTTCCATCAACAGATGTACTATTTAAAGTACATGTTGCACCTGCTGGGACAGTTAAGTTTGCCACAGCATTATTGCTAATTGTACTTGAACAATTTGCAGCAAATCCAAGAGGAGCTACGCCTAAACCACATGCAATTGTGATGAGCTTTAAGAAACGCTTTTTCATTGACATTACCTTTTTGTATTATGAATTCAAAATTTAGAATAAATTTATTGTTGAATGATTTTAAAATATACAGTTAGAAAGTTTAATGACAAATATGTTGATTTCTTTTAACTGGGAATAATGAATATAAAAATGGATGACGCTTTAGCTTATTTGTCTCGTTTTACTGTTGTTGCAGATTTCGGTTGAAATAAATCATTGCTGATTTATCGACTTAGCGACTTTGACTGATTTCAAAATCAAAAAGCCGCTTAAAATTAGGGCGGTGTCGTTATTTTACTTTCTGCTTAAGTTCATCTAGATTCTGCTTGAGTTCCTTTACATAGTCTGCGTAATCCAACATTAAGCCCTTTCCTGTCAATTCATCAGGTAGTCCCTTTGTACAATACCAGTTGTCAGTCCACGTATGATTCTGCGGAAAATACATATTTACTAACTCATTCTGAACTTCTGTTTTAAGGTGGACAATGAACTCCTGTGCTTTTGCTTCTCCCATTTGTTCGCTAAGCAACTTAAATAAGAGCTGTTGCAACTCTTTCTGATAACGTCCATGCTTTTGATTCCACTGATCATACAATCGTTGTAACTCAACTCTCGTCGAAGGATCAAATTGCTCACAGGACGCAAGCATATTTGAAATTAAGGCAGGTACATCTAAATAAGCCGTATATAAAAACTGTAGCTTGCCTGTACCGTCTGCACGTGCAACAGATGTCGCCAATAGCAAAACGCAACACAAAACTATCCGTGGAATGTTGAAAAGAGATTTTTTCATATTATATTTTCCTTCTCACTATCGAATGTATGATTGCACATCGTGTTAGACCACGACAAAGTACATACTGGACTAGATTTAAGCACCAACTATAAATAGTTGATTAATATTTTATTTATATAAACTTAACAATAAGCTTTGACTATGCCATTTAAAAAACCACAAGGCTAAGGTTTGCTTCAGTTTTTTGACTGCCTCAAATCACATTATAAATAGTCGTATAAATCGCCAAGAACAGTAGCTAAGTTTAAATCTGTCAAAATTTTTATAGGGTAGTTATCCAGTCAAATCGATTTCTCACTTATGCAAGCATTTAAATAAAATACGCATCATTTTTTAGAAAGGCTCGTTTGCAAGCCTAAGCATTTCATTTGAAAACCTCTCAACAATACTGTTTTATCTATTATTTTAATTATCTATCTTATTGTTAAATCAAAATTATTTAATTCCCCATACATCGTTAAATTTTAACGATTAATATAATTTTACATTTTTTTAACGGCAACACTTCAACTTGACCTTAACATAGTGATTTTAGTCTTAGTAAAAATTGATGATGAAAAAATTAACTTTAGCTATTTCAGCAACCCTATTTTCTGGGCTTTGTTTTGCCCAAAACCCATTAAGCGTACATGTATTAAATCTTGAAAATGGCTTACCTTCAAGCAATGTTAAAGTCATTCTTGAAGCGCAACAAAAAGATAAATGGGTAAAAATTAATGAGGGAAGTACTGATAGTAATGGACGAATTTCATCCTTATACCCTGAAAACAAAGCCTTAGATAAAGGTGTCTACAAGGTTACTTTTCAAACTGGTGAATGGTTTAAACAAAATAACCAACGTGCTTTTTTCCCAGAAGTTCCTGTGGTTTTTGTGATTGATGGAAGTCTTGAACATTATCATATTCCACTGTTGATTAGCCCTTATGGATATTCAACATATCGTGGTAATTGATTGATCATACCACGTTAAATTTTAGGCGAAAAAAAACCGATGTGTTTTAACATCGGTTTTTTGGGGTACACAACTTAATTAAGCCTTTAACCATTTCTCAGCTTTGGCTTGATCTAATACAGTCAACTCAACCGTAGTCAACGCAACTTCGCCGCCTTGCAACTCAAATTGTAAAAACTCATCACGACGGAATGCATAAACCGTAAATTGACCTTGCTGTTTTGCATATTGGTTTAAAAGTTTTTCAGACGCTTTTAAACCATCAATCGCAATGATCACATCATTGGCAGACAGCCCCGCTTTTGCACCAACACCATCACGACGCGCTTGCTGAATAATGACACCCTCAGCTTTTTCAGCAACTTTTAAACCAAATGGAAGTGCTTTTTCATTTTGCAAGCTATAGCTCAAACCAAATTCAGGGAACAATTGATCCAGTGGTAATTCATCTGTGGTATTAATCAAATGATTAATCTGTTCAATCCAATTATCGCCAGTCAGTTCATTACACAGCTCGACAATCGTACGCTCATTGACTTGCATGCCCTTTTGGGTATTTTCATACAAACGGCGCATTAACGCATCCAAACTAGAACCACGTAAACGTAGACCCAAATCTAAACTGAGTGCAACCAAACAGCCTTTATTGTAATAACTGGTCCCAGCATTATTTGAGTTTTCATCCTGACGATAAAATTTAATCCAAGCATCAAAACTAGACTCTGAAACAGATTGAATAAAACGTCCCGGATTCTGTAGATAACGATCAATTTGCCCTTTTAGCAACTTTAAATAAGATGCTTGAGAAATCACACCACTGCGATACAGAATCAAATCATCATAATAAGAGGTGAAACCTTCAAAAATCCATAACAGTGAGGTGTAGCCTTCCTGATCTAAATCGTAATTTGCAAAGTTTTCAGGGCGGATAAATTTAACCAACCATGAATGAAAATATTCATGACTACACAACCCAAGGAAGCGTTGATAATCCGCAGAAGGCTCTACAGGTTCATTTGCTTTAGGAAAATCATCACGTGGCGAAATCAGGCTGGTACTATTCGGATGCTCTAAACCACCATAACTATTGCCAGTCGCCATAGTCATAAAAGTATAGTTTTCAAAAGGTGCTGAACCAAACATTGAAATTTCTGTACTACAGATTTTTTCAAGGTCTTGCTTCATACGCGCTGCATTCATTGTATGCTGACCAGAAACCACAAATTCATGTGGAATCCCATTCGCTTCAAAACTAAAACGGGTTTGATCCGCCAATTCGAATGGTGCATCAATCAATTGTGCATAATTGTTGGCTTTTAAGGTATAGCGCCCTTTCACCAAGCTTCTTGACTCTAAACCTGTGGCAATTTGAAAATGCTTTAATTCTTCAGGTAAAAATACTTCAACTTCGATTGCTGATTCTTCTTGGTCTTGTAGCCCTAGGCAGACACAAGCAGGATTGACATATAAACGGGTTTGATCGACATATGCGCCACGTACAGAAAGGTCATAGGCATAAACATCATATTCAACAGTAATCAGTTCATGGTCGGTGTTATATAAACGCCATTTATTTTTTTCAAACTTATTAATTTGCAGTTGACGACCCGCTTCATCATAGGCTTTCACAGATTCGATATGTTTAGAAAACTCACGGATCAAATAGCTACCAGGAATCCATGTAGGAAGTGACAAAACTTGAGTAGGGTTCGCCAGAAAGCGCAATGTGACATGAATGAGGTGCTGACGGTAATCGTCAAATTCAATCTGATAATGCAACATAAATATATATTCGAAAATAGACAGTGAGAAATTACCAATTAGATTAGCATTTTTTTACAAAGTCAGGCGATTTTAGTCGCAATTGTCTACGATTCTGACTAGCGAAGAGTGCAAAAAAGGCATAGCATTCGCAAAGTTTATGCACTCTTGCCATAGGATTGGCTTAAAGGTAAATCTGTTGAAAATTCTTGCTTCTTTTATCGCGATAACTGGCTTGGTTTGCTCCACGTTTGTTAACGCCGCTTTACTTAATATTAATCCGCAATCTGTTGAAGCTGAAGCTTGGACAATATTAGATACACAATCGGGTCAAACCATTGCTGAATATAATAGTCATGTACAGCGTGCCCCAGCATCCATGACCAAAATGATGGTCGCCTATATTGCGTTGAAAGAACTCAAAGCAGGTCATATCAAAAAAGAAGAGATTATTACTGCAACCCCTGTAGTTCAGATCGTGCAATGGGATGAATCTCAAATGTACCTGAAGCAAGGTGAGCAAATCTCAATTGACCAACTTCTTGCTGGATTGATTGTGATGTCTGCCAATGATGCAGCAGTAACGCTGGCAGAACGTATCTCAGGTAGCGTACCCGCATTTGTTGCTCGTATGAACCAAGAAGCACAAGCCTTGGGAATGAAGGATACTCATTTTGCCAACCCTCCGGGCATTACCATGCCTGATCATTTTTCGTCAGCTCATGATATGGCGATCTTAGGTCAAGCAGTAACATCACAAACCCCTGAATATATGCATTATTCAGTGATGCCAAGTTTTAGTTATAACCAACATTTTCATCATGCCACCAACCTTGTTTTAAAGTCTGATCCAAGTGTAGATGGTTTAAAAACGGGTTTTACTAAAGCAGCCGGCTATAACTTAGCACTGACAGCGCATCGTCCTTCTGCTATTACAGAGTCTCCTGATCGTCGTTTAATTGTGGTGGTGATGGGTGCAAAAAGTGCAGTTAAACGCGCGGAAATTGCACATAAACTGTTAAACTTGGGCTATGCCTACACCCGTGATGAAGTCGCAATTAAAGACAAACAATTGATTGCTGAGCTTCCTGTAGTTAAATCCACCTTAAAAATGTTTAAGGTTGAAGCAAAAAAACCTCAACTCATTACCACATCTTTATATAACGATGCGACACCAATTGATTTAGCGACTTTTGATGTTGTAAATAGCCGTATCATGAAAACTGAGGCAAATGGTCTCTTGGCAGCAGTTGAACCGCTTACAACAACTCAAACCCATTTGAATGTTGAACTGAATGAGACATCACTTACCGCACCTTTAGAAAAGATCATGCATTTGGCAAAAGTGAATGTTTACCAAAACAATCAACTGATTCAAAGTTTTGATATTGAAGATGAAGTGCATATTGAACAAGCCTCTTGGTTTGAGCGTTTAATGGAATGGATCAAGTCGATTTTTGGAATTTAATTAAAACCAACCAATTTACTTAGATTTATTATAATTATGTAACCTGTAATACAAAAAAAACCTAAACAATTAAATAGAATGGCATATTTATGCCATTCTATTTTCATAACAACAATTTAGGTTTTCTATGTCAAATCTACATCATATCGTGATTGTTGGTGGTGGCGCTGGTGGTTTAGAACTGGTGACACAACTCGGTGATACGCTTGGAAAGAGTAAAAAAGCCAAAATCACCCTTGTTGACCAAAAACTCACCCATATCTGGAAACCATTGCTGCATGAAATTGCAGCTGGCACCATGAACCCAAGTGATGAAGAAACCAATTATTATGCGCATGCAGCCAAGCATCACTATGAATTTGTCTTGGGTCGTTTTGAACATTTAGATCGTGATAACAAAACCATCGAGCTCAGCAAAACCCAAACCAGTAAATATGAATCCAATCAAGAGCAAATCACACTGCATTATGACACCTTAATTCTGGCTGTCGGCTCAGTCTCCAATGACTTTAATACGCCTGGGGTTAAAGAATTTTGTCATTATCTCGACAGTCGCCAACAAGCAGAAGTCTTCCAACAGGACTTACTACACTTGTATTTAGATGCTCAAAATAAAAATATTGATCGTGAATTACACATTGCCGTGATTGGTGCAGGCGCAACAGGTGTTGAACTTTCAGCTGAGTTGGTTCAAGCCAAACAGAACTTTTATAAATATGGTTTAAATAAAATTAACCCAAACAATGTCAAAATTACTTTGGTTGAAGGCGCTGATCGTATCTTACCAGCACTTTCTGAAAAAATGGCAGAGCATGCCACACAGCAATTACAACGAATGAAAATAGATGTATTAACGGGCAAACGTGTTGAAAAAGTAGATGCTGAAAAAGTCTATTTTAGTGATGGCACATCCGTAGAAGCACAATTAAAAGTTTGGGCAGCAGGGATAAAAACCCCTAAAGTAATTGCCAATTTAGCAGGCTTTGAAAAAGATCGCATGGGGCGTTTAAACGTATACGCAACTTTACAGACTCAGGCTGATCCAAACATTTTTGCCTTTGGTGATTGCGCCCACTGTATCTTAGATGCAAGAGAAGCACCACTTGGTCCACGTGCACAAGTCGCAAGTCAACAAGCTTCGTTTCTAGTAGATGCAATGAATGCGCGCATCAAAGGACGACCACAGCCAATGTTCCAGTTCGCAGACAAAGGCTCACTGGTATCACTCAGTGAAAATAGAGCGGTCGGTGAACTACTTGGTCAGGTCAATGTTCAAGGTTTCGTGGCAAAATCGATGTATGTGTCTTTATATCGTATTCATCAAGCGACGATATATGGCTATGCTCATGCAGGCTTGTTAACGGCTAAAGATTTTGTTACACGAAAAATCGCGCCAAAAATAAAATTGCATTGAAATTTAAATTTTTGCCCATATTTATGAAAAAATGGTCAAAATACAGATGAAAATGCAATTTTTTAGTAATTTTAGTCTACAAAAATTGCTTTTCACTTTATGATGTAGCCTTAAAATTATCGATTACCGAATGGATCAATAACATGACTGCTATTGCAAATAACAACGTGGTTTCTTTCCACTATACGCTGACTAACGCTGAGGGTGAAACTCTCGATAAATCACAAGGTGAACCACTTGCATATTTACATGGCGCAGGTAACATCATTCCTGGTTTAGAAAAAGCTTTAGAAGGTAAAACTGTAGGTGACAAATTTACAGTAACTATCCCAGCTGCTGAAGGTTATGGCGAATACAACCCTGACCTCGTTCAAGAAGTTCCTGCTCAAATGTTCCAAGGTGTTGAGAACATTGAAGCTGGTATGCAGTTCCAAGCTCAAACTGATGACGGTGTTCAAATCGTTACTGTTAAAGCAATCGAAGGTGACAACATCATCGTTGATGCTAACTTCCCATTAGCTGGCCAAGATCTTACTTTTGAAGTTGAAATCGCAGAAGTTCGTGATGCTTCTCCAGAAGAATTAGAGCACGGTCATGTACACGGTGCAGGTGGTCATCACCACTAAGATCTGCTTGATCTGATCGAAAAGGCAAAGTTTTTACTTTGCCTTTTTTATACGTATTGGTTTAAATTGATGAAAACCTAGTGTGAATGAATCCATTCCTATCAATCCTATGCAAAAACAACTTCTTTGGTTCCGTCAAGACTTACGTATTCAAGACCATACTGCCCTATGGCATGCAGCGCAAAGCGGTCCTGTAATTGCACTGGTGATTCTTTCACCTGAACAATGGCGAATGCATGATGATGCACCGATTAAGCTTGATTTCTATTTACGTCAAATTCAAGCCATTCAACAAGAACTTGCTTCTATTCAAATTCCGCTGATTATCCGCAGCATCCCCTTATGGGAAAACATTGCAGCAGAGATCGATCAACTCTGTCAAAAACTGGACATTGAAAATGTACACGCCAATATTGAGTGTGGTGTTAATGAATTAAATCGAGATTTCCAAGTTCAAACACAACTGAATCAAAGTAACCGTGATTTGGTTTTATATCATGATCGCACTCTGTTCCCTGTCGGTTCAATTCGCAATAAATCCAATCAACCCTATCAAGTCTTCGGTGCATTTAAAAAATACTGCTATGAACAACTGAGTATTTCGATCCCTCGATGCTTTCCTATTCCAGAAACTCAAGCCTTAAATGATGCAATAGATGTGGGCAAGTTGGATAACAATAGCCTGCCGACTTTGGCCGAGCTTGGTTTTACATTCGATCCGAATCAGATCAACAAGCAGTGGCAAATTGGCGAACAATATGCTTTGAATCTCTTGGATGATTTTATTGAAAACAAAGTCCGTCATTATCAACTTGAACGTGATTTCCCCCAAATTGAAGCCACCAGCCAGCTTTCAGCCTATTTAAATATAGGCATCCTTTCAATTCGACAGTGTTTCAATGCCCTCTTTCGAGCACAATTTGGACATTTTTCTATTGATCATATTGGACAACAAACATGGCTCGATGAGCTGCTTTGGCGTGAGTTTTATCAGCATATTCTGTTTGATTTCCCGCGTGTGTCAAAGCACTTGCCCTTTAAAATGCCAACACAGCAACTACAATGGCGTGATGCTGCAAATGATTTAAGCGCTTGGCAAACAGGTCAGACAGGGATTCCGATCGTCGATGCAGGTATGCGCCAGTTACTTCACACAGGCTGGATGCATAATCGGATCCGTATGGTTGTCGCCATGTTTCTCACCAAGAACCTATTGATTGATTGGCGTTTAGGTGAGCAATGGTTTATGCAACATCTTATTGATGGGGATTTGGCTGCCAATAACGGCGGATGGCAATGGTGTGCATCCACAGGAACTGATTCCGTACCTTATTTCCGTATTTTTAACCCTATCAGCCAATCGCAGAAATTTGATGCACAAGGTGATTACATTCGACAATGGGTTCCAGAACTTGCAGATTTAGACGCAAAAACCATTCATGAACCTTATGCAAAAAATCCCAATATAGAACTCAACTATCCAAAGCCAATTGTGGATTTAAAACAAAGTCGTATTCGAGCAATTGAAGCTTTTAAGCAGATTTAAAGTCACACTTAAAAGCGTTCTCAATGCGTTTGATTAAATCGCGTGTTGAAACAATTTAAATGGATTTTGAGGATGTTTTTTTGGGCGTTCAATCGATTCAAAATAGCAGTAATATTTAAAGATGCGATCCAAAGAAACATAAAGCACTTTTTGTTCTGAAACTGACCAGATTTGCGCATGGTTAGAACCTGATAAGGTACTTCCACTCAATTGGAACAGATAAAAATCTTGTGTCCGTTGAACTGGTTTTTGAGTAGCCTGCGTGTCTGAACTTGATGAAACCCGACTGGATGAATTTAATAATCGACACGGTGTATTAATGAGCCATTTTTCACTAAACCAAAGCTGCAACAGATCGCCCAAATACAGTTTTTTTTCAGTAAATGGCCAAACATCTAAATAGGCTTGTTCAACTTGGATAAAATATTGTTCAGGATCTTGCAGGATTGAAAGGTAATTTTCTTTGTAGACTGAGAAATTTTCAAAAATTTGAGAAATAGTAAGCGTATTCATTCGCTGTCTCCTATTTAGCCATTTAGTGCTGGCAAGTTGGTTTTAAATCCACACTGTTTAAGTCAAACTTAAACACTCTTTATGGTTTTAATCTAACAAGACCGTTTCACTATTGCAACTGTCAGAATCAATTTTTTTAAATTATCTATAGATTGTTCAAATAAAAAGCATACAGTGTACAAATGAAGAAAAGATGACAGGAAAGGCTTGACCCATAAAGATATATCCTTATAATCGCATTCAGATTCTCCAATAGCTCAGTCGGTAGAGCGACGGACTGTTAATCCGCAGGTCCCTGGTTCGAGCCCAGGTTGGAGAGCCAAATTCTAAAAGCCCACTTATCAAAGTGGGCTTTTTTTATTTCAAAACTAGACACAGCGTGTGACAAACTAAAGCAACAGTTCCATCAGGTTTTTATTAAACAGCACAATGAAATAGACCAAAGCAATGCTTTGGTCTATTTTCTAAATTCAGCTTTTAATCAGATAAGTAATTAAGCAGGCACACCGCTATGGAAACGGAAAGTCTTATCAGGCGTTAAAATCAAATCCTTCTCTACTTCACGGATCAATTCGATGCGTTGCTGAATATCCTCTTCTGGATCTTTTAATTTAGCAGTTTTAGCAACATCTAAAGCCAAAGCTAAATAGTCCTCATAGTGACGAGATTCAGATTTCAGCAAGTAACGGTAATAACGACCCAACTCATCATCTACCAATGGTGCTAAGGCATAAAATCGTTCACAAGAACGTGCTTCAACAAACGCACCAATCACCAAAACATCAATCAAAGCTTCTGGTTCATAAGTACGAATTTCTTTACGCAAACCACCTGCGTAACGACCTGCACTCAGACCTTTCCATTCTTGACCACGTTTGCTCATAAACTCTAACACTTGTTCATAATGCAACATTTCTTCACGCACTAGTTGCGCTAATTTGATCTGCAAATCGGTAAAAAAACTGTAGCGAAACATCAAGTTCATTGCTGTTCCAGCCGCTTTCTTTTCACAATTCGCATGATCCTGCATGAGCAATGGGAGATTGTTCAATGCCTCATCCAACCATGCCTTTGGCGTTTCACAGCCTAAAAAAGCAATCACAGGTTGCATAAGCTCATCATAATTCATATTCGACATGATCAATATTCAACAACGTAAATCAAAAATTAAATTAACCAGCTGCATGAAGTGCGGCCTTCATGTCCTTCACTGCTTGTTCCAAACCGACAAAAACACTTTCGGCAATAATCGAATGTCCAATATTGAGTTCATGAATCTGAGGAATTGCAGCAATTGCAGCCACATTGTCCAAATTCAAACCATGACCAGCATTGACGACCAAACCTTTAGATGCTGCGTACTCTGTACCTTTAATAATTCTTTCGAGTTCAATCTGTTGAGCTTCAGCAGTTTTAGCGTCTGCATAAGCACCCGTATGTAATTCAATAGTGGGTGCACCACAAGCAATTGCAGCATCGATTTGTGCAAAATCAGCATCAATAAACAAAGATACATCACAACCAATTGCAGTTAATGCCTGAGTCGCAGCTTTAACATCTTCAAAATGCCCAAGCACATCTAAACCACCTTCTGTGGTGATTTCTTGACGTTTCTCTGGCACAAAACACACATGATGTGGTTGAATCTCTTTTGCAAATGCAACCATTTCATCAGTTACAGCAATTTCCAAGTTCATTCTTGTCGTCAATACAGGTCGCATACGGCGCACATCATCATCTTGAATATGACGACGATCTTCACGTAAGTGTAAAGTGATGCCTTCCGCCCCTGCTTGTTCGCAAATTAATGCAGCTTTCACAGGATCAGGATAAGTCGTTCCACGTGCTTGTCTGAGGGTTGCAACATGGTCAATGTTTACACCTAGCAATGCAGCCATAACATTCTCCTAATTAACCAATAAATTAAAATTAACGGCTCAACGTTTTAGATTGAGCGTTTTGAACCCAAAGCTGACGACTTTTTAATGGTCGATCACCTAAAAGTGAAGTAATCATTTGTCGATAGAGTTTAGCCAATAATTGTAACTGTTCTGGGCTAAAATCCCTACCCTTTTCATAATTTGCCATGCTTAGAATTTGTTGGCCCAACAACGTCCCAGACGAAGTATATGACACTGGTGTAAAGCCTTCCGCCAATTGAAATTGATAACGTTGGGTCAGCATAATCTCTTGTTGATTTGAATCATGCCCATAATCCAGCGGATAACCCAGCTCTTCTAACAGTGCGTGTTCAAACTGGCGTAAAATTTGTCGAAGAAATAAATCAGCTTGTGGATGTTCAGCCAATTTTTGTAAATGTTGTAAAGTTAAATGGTATTGCTGAAATGTTTCAGACATCATTTCTTCAAGCGGACATAAACGAAGCAGCAGTTCATTTAAATAAAAGCCCGAAAAGAAAGCATCCCCATAAAAGAAAATCGGTTGATTGAGTATTTCGAGTTTTGAAAAGTTTTTAAGCTCGGATTTTCCCGATGCTTGCAAAGTAATCGGTTGGTATTGTGGTGGTGGGGTTTGTCTAAGAATACCGTCGACACGACCATGCTCTTGTGTAAATAAGTGCACAATATGACTACGTTCTCTATATTTTCGATGATGGATTAAATAACCATGCAAGATTTCATTACGCATCTAGCTTGAACTTAATCATCCTTTTGTTTTTTCTTATCATCGTCATCATCCCCGTCAGGAATAACAGCGCCTACAACCGCAGCAGTGCCTTTAACCACACCTTTTGTGGTTTTATAAGCAACTTTGACGGGAACTGTCACAATTTTAGTGATACAGCCTTGTAACATGATTATGCAAGCAAGAATTGCTATAACTCGAATCATTTCAGTTCCCAAAAAGTCAATTAAATATCGCTGTAGCCTAAACTTTTTAAAGCACGTTCGTCATCAGACCAACCACCTTTAACTTTCACCCAAAGTGTTAGCATGATTTTTTGCTCAAACATTTTTTCCATGTCGACACGAGCATCCATACCAATTTTCTTCAGCTTAGCACCTTTTTCACCGATCACGATGGCTTTTTGCCCAGGGCGATCAACAAAAATTGTGGCATCAATATAAGTACATGCAGCTTTTGGGCGACCCGTTTTTTCATTCACTGTCGCTTCTTCTGTTTTAAATGATTCAATTTGAACCGTTAAATCATAAGGCAGCTCTTCGCCTAACTGACGCATAATTTTCTCACGAATGATTTCACTGGCAAGAAAACGTTCTGAACGGTCAGTTAACTGTTCTAAAGAGTATAATGGAGGCTGGAATGGTAGATACTTTTCAATCGCTTCACGCAAATGATCCAAGTTTGCACCACGTAATGCTGAAACAGGAACAATTTCAGCAAAATTCATCAACTTCGCACGTTCTTGGATCAACGGTAAAATCATACGCTTATTTTCTAAGGTATCGATTTTATTGATAATCAAAACGACTGGCATTTCTGCATTTTGCAGTTTCTCTAAAACCAAGTCATCATTTGGTGTCCATTTCTGGGCATCTAAAACAAATAGAACCAAATTGACATCACGCAATGCAGAATGTGCAGCTTTGTTCATCATTTTATTGATCGCACGCACTTCTTTCTTGTGCATCCCCGGTGTATCAACAAATACAGCCTGAGACTTTTCACGACTATCAATACCAATGATTTTATGGCGCGTCGTTTGTGGCTTACGTGAAGTAATTGACAATTTTTGACCCAATAAATGGTTCATCAATGTCGATTTACCCACGTTTGGACGTCCTACAATCGCAACAAATCCACTTCGATAATCCGAAGGGATTTCTGTACCTTGTGAGCTAAAAAATTGATTAATTAACTCATTACCGTTTTCAGACGGCTCGTGATCAGCATCATTGTGATCGGAATGTGTACTCATGCAGTTTACTGCTCCAATATCTTTAAAAAATCCGCCGCGACTGCTTGTTCTGCAAAACGGCGACTTGATCCCTCACCCATCATTTTAGGCAAGCCATCTACTGTACATTCTACTTTAAAATGCTGGTTAGGTGCATCACCCTGAATATCTACGACCTCATAAACTGGGAGATGCTTTTTACGAGCTTGTAGATATTCTTGTAAACGTGATTTCGGGTCTTTAAGTTGATCTGTCGGTTCGATATGATCTAAATACGGTTCATACCATTTTAAAACAATCGATTCCAACAAAGGCAAATCCCGCGTTTCGGTGTAAATTGCGCCAATAATTGCTTCAACTGTATCTGCTAATATTGACTCACGATGATGACCGCCTGATTTCAATTCACCTGTACTTAAAATTAAACTTTGACTTAACTTTAAATCATTGGCAATTTTACCCAATGCTTCTTGGCGTACCAAAGTTGCGCGCATACGCGTCAAACGACCTTCATTTTCATGAGGATACGCATGATATAAGTAGTTTGCGATGATCATACCCAACAATGCATCACCTAAAAACTCTAGGCGCTCATAGTTGTATTTGTGACTCACCGAGCGATGAGTCAGCGCGAGTTGTAATAACTCGTATTGTTTAAACTGGTAACCGATTCTACTCTGTAAGCGAGGATCACTTACTTTCAACTGACCTTTGATCAAAACTCTTCTCGAAAGTGAGGACTAAATCTATATTCAGCATGAAATTTTTTCGTACTTCATATTTTTTAGTCACTTGTAAACCATCTTTAGTTGATACAGTCGCAATATCCTCAAATTTAGTATCTCGGATATTGTTCATTTCTAACCGTTTATCAACTTCTGTTGCAAATTTCATTGGTGTGATTTCAGCAGAGCTATTCTTTATCTGCTCTACAATTTGATTATTAATCACACGATCATCCCAGTATAAAGGCCATACAGCAACTATGATTTTCAACATAAAAGCTAAAGCAATTATCCCCAGTAAAATTCCAATATATGAAGCGCCTTGTTGATTTTTACGCATTTTTTTTATCCAACAGCTCAGAATGAATAATCTTTAATCGCAATTGAAAATAATCATATAATTGAGTCAAATACACTGCTGCAGACCCACTGATCATTTTCAATTGTTATAAATTTTTTATCCACTGCAAACCTTGGTGTGATAAAAAACTTTACCGCGCTATTATCCTTGAAACTGCATCAAGTTGCTAGTTTAAATCATTTGTTCTATTTCATTTTTCTTATAAATCAAGACAACTTTATAGCTTTAACAGATAAAAATAAAGGTCAATAAAAATTGACCTTTATTTGATTTTCTAAACTGTAGCCGATTAGTTAATTGCACCATTGCGACTAAATGAAGGCATTTTTAAACCAGGTTCCTTATGCATCCACACATAGATTGCATGACCAGTTAAGTTCTCTTCAGGTACAAAGCCCCAAAAACGACTGTCTGCACTTTGGTCACGGTTATCACCCATGGCAAAATAATGGCCTTTTGGAACAGTCACTTCCCAACTTTGACCATTTGATTTTACAAAGCGGTCATTTGCAGTTGCTACATAAGGTAGGTCTTGTTTTTTCTGTGCATAATTAAATGCTGAAATCAAAGTATTTTGACCTTCCAGCAAACGAACTAAATGCTTATGTGTACCCATCGTTTCATAATAGTAGATTGACTTAGGCGTATCTAAAATATCTTTTTCACGACTAAACTCAGTAGGTACTTGCTCAACATTTTTACCATTGATTGTAAGTTGACCATTATTGAATTCAAGATGGTCACCCGGTAAACCAATAATACGTTTGATATAGCTAATTTTGGGATTTTCTGGATAACGGAAAACAGCAACATCACCACGTTGTGGCTCACCAATATCAATAATCTTGGTATTGGTAATCGGTAAACGAACACCATACTGGAACTTATTCACCAAAATATAATCACCTGTTTCTAAAGTCGGCACCATAGAATCAGAAGGAATATTAAACGGTTCAAATAAGAATGAACGCAACACCAAAACCACTGCTAGAACAGGCCAGAAATCATATGCCCATGAAATGATGACATTTTCATTCCCCTTACCTTTTGTTGCACGTTGTTTCAGTACAAACTTATCCAGTAACCATAGCCCAAAAAATATAAGCGTTGCAGGAACGAGAATTAAATTAAAATCAAAATCCATGAGCAATAAGACCTCTAGTTTTTATCTTTCTACTTTTAACACAGCAAGGAACGCTTCTTGTGGGATTTCAACACTACCCACTTGCTTCATGCGTTTCTTACCTTCTTTTTGTTTCGATAACAGTTTCTTCTTACGAGAAACGTCACCACCATAACATTTAGCCAATACGTTTTTACGCATCGCTTTAACTGTTGAACGTGCAATGATTTGTGCACCTATTGCAGCTTGAATCGCCACATCAAACATTTGACGCGGAATCAAGTCTTTCATCTTTTCAACTAAAGCAATACCACGGTGACGCGCATCATTACGATGACAAATCATTGCCAAAGCATCAACCTTATCACCATTAATTAACACATCGACCTTAACTAGAGATGAACTCTCAAAACGCACGAAATTGTAATCCAACGAAGCAAAGCCACGTGAGCAAGATTTCAATTTATCAAAGAAATCCATAACCACTTCTGCCATTGGAATTTCAAAGGTAATCGATACTTGGTTACCCAAGAATTTCATATCTTTTTGCACACCACGACGCTCGATACACAGGGTCATGACATTACCCAAGTATTCTTGAGGCACTAAAATATGACATTCAGCAATCGGCTCACGTAAATCTTCAACCGTTGAACCATCAGGCATTTTAGATGGGCTATCGATATAAATCGTTTCGCCATTTTTCATCAATGCTTCATAGATTACGGTAGGCGCAGAACTGATTAAGTCTAAATCATACTCACGCTCTAGACGTTCTTGTACAATTTCCATGTGTAGCATTCCCAAGAAGCCACAACGGAAACCAAAACCTAAAGCATCTGAGCTTTCAGGTTCAAAGAACAACGCAGAATCGTTAATTTGTAACTTATGTAGCGCTTCACGGAATGGTTCAAAATCACTGGCATCAATTGGGAATAAACCCGCATAAACCTGTGGTTTTACCTTTTTAAAACCCGGTAAAGTTGCAACATCAGGTGTGGTTGCCAAGGTAATCGTATCACCAACTGGCGCACCAAAAATGTCTTTGATCCCAGCAATGATAAAGCCAACTTCACCCGCTTCTAAAATACCTGTATCGGTATGTTTTGGATTAAAAATACCAACAGAAGTGATGATGTGCGATTGACCTGTTGATTTCATCAACATTTTATCGCCTTTACGCACACGACCTTGTTTGATACGAACAAGTGATACCACACCTAAATAGTTATCAAACCAAGAGTCAATAATTAAGGCTTGTAAAGGTGCGTCACGGTCACCTTGCGGTGCTGGAATAATGTCAACCAATGTCTCTAAAACAGACTCTACACCTAGACCTGTTTTTGCCGAACATGTTGGTGCATGTGTTGCTTCAATACCGATAATTTCTTCGATTTCATGAATAACACGTTCAGGTTCTGCTTGTGGCAAATCGATTTTATTCAGGACAGGTAGTACTTCTAGACCCTGTTCAATTGCGGTATAGCAGTTTGCAACAGATTGCGCCTCAACCCCTTGTGCAGCATCGACAACCAACAATGCACCTTCACAGGCAGCAAGAGAACGCGATACTTCATAAGAGAAATCCACGTGCCCCGGTGTATCAATAAAGTTTAATTGATACTCTTGCCCATTTGGATGGGTATAGTACAAGGTTACAGAAGCCGCTTTAATGGTAATCCCACGTTCACGCTCAAGCTCCATAGAGTCTAGGACTTGAGCCTGCATTTCACGGTCTTGCAATCCACCACACATTTGAATGAAACGGTCTGCAAGTGTCGACTTGCCGTGGTCGATATGAGCGATAATCGAAAAATTACGTATATTGTTGATATTAACGGATTTCTTAGCTACTGCCATACACTACTCTAAAAATATGTACACAATCATGTACTCAATATCAAAAGTACTTATGACGTGCAAAAAATGAAATATCTTAATTGCTGCACAGTATAAGCAGAACATGGTCAAAAATATAGTAATTACATATAAAAATAAGACCTGCTGTGTATTGTTTTATCAACTGCGCCAATCCATGCTTTTAATCTGGTGACCCACAATAACAAGCAGAACCAAGCACTTTTTCTTGGTACTTATACTTCCAGATGCTGACGAATAATACATTAATGCAGAAATAAGCGATGTTCTTTCTGTTCGTAAAATCTATAATCGTCTTTTTAATAAAAACAGGATCGGACTCAAAAAAAGTTTGAGCCAGACTATAAAAAAATAACTGATTAAATCTCATGATAAAAAAGAATGATCCTGCTAAATATCAATAAAACACATAAAATAATTGCAGCAGCTTCAAACAAAATTAAAATTATTTACAACTTTTTGACTCTTTTTATATTCCTCAATCGTTTTAGTAATAGCTTATCTAAACAAAAACATTAACGTGGTGCTGTGCAGATAGAAATTAACCTTATTGGCGGATCTAAAGCACTTGATTCATGCTCAATAGAAATCTTTGTTCAACAACAAATTACAGTGACCGCAAAATGACAAAACAGTCAGGTCATTGATATCAATATATCCTTTTAGATTGCAGCGGCCATACCGCTGTGACCATGATTGAATGGTGAGACAATTTGAATAAAGACCATGATCCTAAGCCTCACATGCAACAGACCCAACTGATTAATCTGGCAGAACAGCTTCGCCCTGAACTGCATCGCTACTGTTCGCGACTGATGGGCTCTGTCATTGAAGGTGAAGATGTCGTTCAGGATACGCTTGCTCGGGCATTGCTTGTGATTAACAAAATACAAGATTTTCAGATGTTACGTGCCTGGTTATTCCGCGTAGCACATAACCGAGCACTTGACTTACTTCGAAGTCGAGCCATTCGAATAACAGAAGCTATGGATAGTGTTACTGACGATATTGAAGATATAAATACCTCTGATCCGATGGAGATGCTGATGCGCGAGGAAACAATTAAAATGGCAGTTTCACGATTTATGCAACTCCCAGTACTTCAGCGCAGTGTCATCATTCTTAAAGACGTTCTTGATGAGCCTCTTGTAGACATTGCTACCCTACTGAATCTGTCAGTAGACTCAGTAAAAGCCCATCTTTCCCGTGGACGTGCTCGACTGCGCGAAATCAACATAACCACGGAAGAAGCACAAATTGCCCGACCAACATCTGATGCAGTAGCAAACTATGTAAAGCTGTTTAACCTCCGCGACTGGAATGGGCTAAAAGCATTACTTTCTGATGATGTCAAACTCAGTCAGTCTACTCATCCTGTCCGTGTTGGCGCTGCCGATGTCTCCATGTTCTTTGGTGCCTACGCAAAAATTGACCATATCTGGCTAGTTCCCGCATGGCTTGGAGATCGCGAGGTCATTGCTGTCTTTGAAAACCGTATAGACCTCAAACCAAGTTATATCATGTGGCTGGAATGGCAAGAAGGCAAGATTAGCTTTATTCGAGATTACCGCTATGTGCGATATGTTGCCGCTGATGCAGAGCTGATATTAACCCCAAATAAATAAACAATTAGGCTCATCATCATACTCAAACCCATTCGCCATTGAGCATATAGCTATTGTTGATGAGCCAAATGCCTTAAGGAGAATGCCATGAAAGCACAAGCAATCCGTATTCCAGATCTAGCACGTGAAGTATGTCCTTTAGAAAATATTGGCTATGAAGATGCTTTTAGCATTGATATTCCGACTCCCATGATGAATAAAAAGTACAGCGCTGAAAAATGGGCATATGAGATTTTTGCCAATGCTCCTCCAGCAATCAATCAGATCGTTAGTCAGTCATGGAATACCTTGGGATTTAAATCTAAATCTGAATCACACTGGCAATCACTAGAATCAGCAACAATGATCAAGCAAGATGATTTAATCATGATGGTTGTTCACTCTGATTCAGTTGATATTCAAATATGTATGGTCATCAACCTGATCAAATCTCAGGTGATCTTCTCTTCTTTCTTTAGCCGCGGTCATAAATGGTTCTCAACACCCACCTTGAAAATGATGACAGTTCCGCATCGCCTCATTGCACCATATTTACTTAACACTGCTACTGAACGTATGAAATTAAAATCATACATTTTTGTTGTTTAAAAATAGCACATCTCAAAATTGAGTAATGTCACTCATACAATTGCATGTTTTTTTTACAGATAAGCTCTCCATTGAGAGCTTTATTTTATTTCTTCATCTTGCTCAAATTATTTTTCCTAACCCCATATTCCCTTCTAATCGATGTTGTAATTTTGCCTAGCTTGATTGAGCAGCCACTCCATTATCCTGCCTTTTCGGCTGTAGATGATGATTTAAAGTGATTCAACACATTTAAGCGTAGATGATAAAAATCATGTCCTGCGTAAAGAGTCCCTCCAATCTCTTTCGATTCCACACCCCCTCTCATCATCGCAAGTTATCAATACACATCCACATGATCAGACTGATCAGCGACCCATCAACTGATATAAAAAGTCGAGTCGAAAGTACGTTGCTAGATCAAATTAAAATAATTTAGAGGCTTTTTGACTCTTTTCCAAGGCTCCAATCGTTTTAGTAGTACATCACTTCATTAGACATTGGAGAAATCGTCATGAATCTGAAAGATAAAAAAGTTGTGGTTACTGGTGGTAGTCGTGGTCTCGGTTTAGGTCTAGTTGAAGCGCTGGTTGATCAAGGTGCAAAAGTAACTGTGGTTGCACGTAATGCCAAAGATCTTGATGCTGTCGCTGAACGGTTAGGGGTTGATACAATTTCTGCGGACATCACAGATGAAGCTGCGGCACATCGTATCATTGCAGACATTCGTCCAGATGTCCTTGTGTTAAATGCTGGAGCAGCGCCGCGAATGGGGCTTCTGGATGAATTAACTTGGGAAGAGTTTTCTATAAATTGGGAAACTGATGTCAAAGCAGCCTTTTTCTGGTTTCAAGCTGTATTAAAAACACCGCTAAATCCAGGCAGCCGAGTTTTAGTGGGATCTAGTGGTGCAGCTGAGTCTGGTTCTCAGATGACAGGTGGCTATGCCAGTTCTAAACGTGCGCTTTGGTTCATGACCAAATATGCCAATTTGTTTTCGCAAGATAAAAATCTTGGTATTCAGTTTCAGGCCATCGTTCCTCGCATGATGATCCTTGGTACGGGCGTTGGTGACTCAGCAGCAGGTGCTTATGCAGCTGCCATGGGAATTACACCTGAAGAATTTGTGTCCCGTTTCGGATTACCTATGCCACCAAGAGCTTTTGGTGATCATGTGATTTCAATACTTAAAGAGCCTCAATTTGCTGAGAGTATGGTACTGGGACTCAATGGTAATGATGGCGTGACGGTTATCGATTTATAACCACCACTCAAAAGATCAGGGTTATACAGCCTGCGCTAAGTGAAGCTGTTATCTCCCTGACCATAATTTAAATCAGTTGATTTTCGCTCAAAACCTTATTAAGGCATCATCCTATGATTCACCTACATTACTGGCCAACGCCAAATGGCCATAAGATCACTATTTTTCTTGAGGAAGCAGGACTTAAATATGATGTAATACCTGTGAATATCGGTCGGGGGGATCAGTTAAAATCAGCCTTCCTTGCTATTTCACCCAATAACCGTATTCCAGCAATCATCGATGATAGTCCAGACGATGGTGGCGAGCCTTTGAGTGTGTTTGAGTCTGGCGCAATTCTTCAATATTTGGCTCAAAAGAGCGGATTATTTCTCTCCAGTGAACCCAGAGCACGAATCATGGCCTTGGAATGGCTGTATTGGCAAGTCGGTGGGCTTGGTCCAATGTTAGGTCAGAATCAACATTTCGCAAAGTATGCACCTGAAAAAATTCCTTATGCAATCGAACGTTATGTCAATGAAACCCGACGCCTCTATAAAGTGTTGAATACTCATCTCGACGGACGTACTTTCATTACAGGTCAAGATTACTCAATTGCCGATATGGCAGCATATCCTTGGATCGTTCACCATGAAGAACATGGCATAAAGCTTGCTGATTTCCCTCATATTAAATCTTGGTTTGAAACAATCCGTGAACGCCCTGCTATTCAGCGTGCATATAAAGTAGCTGAGAAGGTACAAGTGATGGATCCAACTCAGGACAGCTTGGCACACAAAATATTATTTGGTTTGACTCAATAACGTCAGGTCGTAACGAAATGAATTTGTTGCTGAACGATACATTATTCAGTAATCGTGTAGATGAGTCCTGAGATGCATGTCGTTACGATCAAATCCACTAGAGTCTGTTGACAATTCGTCAGGTACCATTTACTGGCAAAAAAACACGCTAATCCCCACTACGCCTTACGCTACAAACAAAGCAGGGCTTTGCTCTTGCTCAGGTAGCAAAAATAAATTCTGCTGAGTGGAGGTGTTCTTTAATCATTTGTTTATTGAACACGCTCATGATATTGTTCTATACAATAAATAGTTTTGTCATAGGTCAATATTGTGCTCAAAGAAATTATTTCAGACAGACTGAGTGAAATTAAATTAACGATTGAGAAAGCCTGCCTCAAGGTGAATCGAGATCCTTCTGAAATCAGATTATTGCCCGTCAGTAAGACCTTTTCAGCAGAACATGTCCGAGCAATTCACGCGCTAGGATATGACTGTGTAGGGGAAAATAAAGTTCTTGAAGCCAAGAGTAAATATGAGGAACTAAAACAACTTAGCAATTTAAAATGGGTGCTGATTGGGCATCTACAGCGCAATAAAGTGAAATATGTAGCCCAATTTATCAGTGAATTCCATGCCTTAGATCGCGTCGAACTTGCTTACAAACTGAATAGCGCCTTAGAAAAAGAAAATCGGGTTATGCCTGTCTTTGTCCAAGTCAATACATCAGGCGAAAGCAGTAAATATGGCATTCAGCCTCACGAGCTAGAACATTTCATAGAACAATGTCTGCCATTTAGCTACATAAAAATCGTTGGATTGATGACTTTGGCAATACATAGCCATGTCCCTAATGAGGTCAGGCAGTGTTTTCAGCTTTTAAGAACCCTAAGAGATCAAATTTCAAAAAAGCACCCAGAGATACAACGGCTTTCAATGGGTATGTCTGGAGATTTTGAACTTGCGATCGCTGAAGGTGCAACAGATATCAGGATTGGACAAGCAATTTTTGGCGCACGTTCCAAACCAGACAGTTATTACTGGCCTACTGAATAGAGCATCACGATGAAAACTCATTATCAGATCAATATATATCGAGAAAAAAAGTTACTCGGTACTTTTACACCCAATCATCTTGCTTCACAAAATTCCATTCAACAACTCATCGCAACATTGACAGCAATTGATCCTATTGAAGTTGAGTTTGTACAAGTGACTGAAGATATGCGTGTTCTGATCTATCAAAATGGTCAGATGAGAACGTTATCCTCTCAATACTCTTATCAAAATACAACTGCAGATTCAGTTTTTCAACAGAATGAAGAGTCATCCAATTCAGTTTGATTTATAGCGCTGACCCACACTTATTTTACCGAGAGACAAACATGAACATGATAAAACACCAAGTTATTAATGTGATCCAATTTTTAAGTTTTGAGGATACAGGAAGCTTTACTCCCGTACTAAAACAGATGGGCTATGACATTTGCGTTTTTCAAGCAGGTGTAGATGACCTAAGTGCCATCTTACAAGAAAAGGACCCGCTTATCATTCTTGGCGGGCCAATCAGTGCATATGACATCATCACCTATCCTTATCTCAAAGAAATCATCGTGGGATTGAAGCAACGATTAATAACCAATTATGCAACTTTTGGTATTTGTTTGGGTGCTCAACTGATTGCCACTGCTTTAGGTGCAAGAGTATATCCCGGTCACATCAAAGAAATAAGATGGGGGCGTTTATCCTTGAGTGCTCAGGCATTTGCATCACCTTTAAGGTTTCTTGAAGGTATACACGTTTTACATTGGCATGGTGATACCTTTGATTTACCTAGCGTTGGCACACACTTGGCTAGTTCAATTTATTATCCAAATCAAGCATTTAGTGTAGGAAATAATATTATAGCATTACAGTTCCATGCTGAAGCAGATCCTAAACAATTTGAAAGATGGCTCATCGGTCATACTGATGAATTAAAGCAACATAAGATAGATATTTTGGATTTAAGACTTGAGAATCAATATTATGGCAATATACTGGCAGACAAAGCAAAACTTGTACTTGAAGACTGGTTAAATAACTTGATCGGGTTTGAAAGTAAATGATTGGATCTATATGGCTGAAATTAAAGGTAAAACATCTCAGGACATTCAAAATAGTATTCGAGAACTTATTCAGAATGGGATTTTGAAGGAGGGGGAATTATTACCCAATATTCGCGCTTTGGCCACTGAGCTGGAAGTCAATCGTAATACAGTTGCTGCCGCCTATAAAGATTTAGCCTTAATGGGGATTGTTGTATCCAAAGGGCGTGCAGGCACTCAAGTTCGCAAAAGTCCACAAATTAATCGTTTTGAAAATCTTCAAAAAACCAATCAAACATTTTTTGACCTCGCGCATGGAAATCCATGTCAGAATTTTTTACCTCAATTAAATGAAATCAACTTTAATTTTAATACTTCGTATTTATATGGTGACAGTACCAAGCTTTCAGTGCTTGAAGCGTTTGCACGAAATGAAATTTTTGCTGATGTAAATAATCAAAATTCTGAAATTGAATTTACCCATGGTGCGGTAGATGCAATTGAAAGAATTCTCAATGCACATTTAATCCAATCTGACAGTATTGCGATTGAGCAACCAGGTTTCATTACCAGTATTCATACTTTACAGGTGAATCGC